>JAFNIE010000930.1:0-22034 GCA_027742785.1 Vigna reflexopilosa | reverse complement strand
CCTCAAACCAATCCGCCCTCATGGTTCAGGCTGGGTGAATTTAAAAAAATGTATTTTTTTTATGTGGGTTAGATTTCAATCTGGTTTATTTAAATTCGATTCATGCGAGTTGAATCTATGTTTATTTTATTAAAATTTAATTTTAATTTTATAAAAAATATTTATTATTTCTTTTTGTTTAAAAAAATTATTTAAGTTCTATATTTTCAAAATTAATTAAACATCTTGGGAGTGAAATTTAGGAATGAAATTGTTTACATTTGAATTATAAAAAGTTTGTAATTTTTTTATTTAAAAAATTGTAATTAAGTGAGCCAGTGAGCCAACCCATTTATCCACCAACCCGTGATAGGTCGAGCCAGGTTCAAATTTTTCTAGTTCGCTAATAAATGAACCGGGTTGAGTTGGCTCACTACGTAACCAACCCGTAATGGGCGGGTCGGATCGAGCCAAATTATCCGTTTTGACAGCTCTATCCATTACTATGTCCTTTTTTTTTCTCTGTTACAACATAAACTATGAAAAAATTAAATTGGCAATGAAGTTTTTTGTTTTTCATGTGTTGTCTGAGAGGATGATTCTGAATATAAACTAATTCGTATTCTCAATAAACTCGAGTCAATAAAAGGTGAAAAATAAAAGAACAAAATTAATTAATAAATAAATCTCGTCTTGTCTCTAGAATGAATAGAAGAGTCGGAAGAAAAATACCAATTTTGAAACGTAATATATTTATAATATGTAATAGAAAAATAGTATAACATGATTTCTTTTTTTTGAGGTATAAGAAGTTATCCCGAATGCATAGTTCACATTAAGAATTATTGATTTTGATTTTAATTTATTGATAAGTTTAAGTTGACTTCTCACCTACTAATTGAAGAAATATTAATTCCTTGTCTGTTCGTCCAACGGTATGTTATGGTAATGAAGAGAGTAGTTATGTTTGTTTTGGGCCAAAGTTGGCAGTGGGCCAGATGATCGAGTACGTTTGTTGACACTTGTGTTCTTCAAACGTAAGTACTGTCGGTAATACATATGCATATATGCAAAAAAAAAAAAAACTCATGAAATACTTTTAAACATTTATTATATTTTAAAAATAGAAAATATTTTTAAAATATATTTAAATAGAAGAAAATTAATTTTTTTATTAAAAGTTTAAGATTACAAAATATTAATTATGATTTTAATATATTATAAGATACTTATATTAATTAGTCTATAAAAAGTGTTTCAAACTGTGTGTATCACTTTCGTGTCTAAATTATTAATGAATAAAAGTATTTATTGTGATAGAACAGTATTAAAAATTTGTTGACGTATCAAACAATATTATTACACGTGTAATCCCACGTGTTGTACACTAATCTTGTACTCTTTCTTTCCTCTTTGATAACCTCTTCTCACCCGTCCCTCTGCTGTCCCGTAACCCTTTAGGTCGACACATGCCTTGATTTGTCTTGGCTTAATATAGACATACCTTAATTTAGGATTCTTAAAATCCAAAAAATTATTAAATTTAAAAATAATTCAAATGTAATTAAATGGATTGAACTTGAAATTTAAAATTATAGATTTGAATTTGAGATAAAACCATTATAATAGACTTAAATTAATATAGATTTAGATTATTATGAATTGAATTTAGTAATTTGAATATTTTGTCATGTGTATAAATTTTATTACCAATTTTATCTTTATTAATATAAGTTATTTTTTTTTATAAATTTTTATTATTATTTTAAAAAATTTAATTAACTACTTATAATAAACTTATAATTTTTTTTAATTTTTTAATAATTATAAACAAATAACTTTAAGTTATCCTAATAAAAAAAGTGAATATGACTAATAATAATAGTAATATTATTTGTTATAGATGTCATTGTGACAACAACAAAAAGAAGTAAAAAAATCATTAAATTAAAACTGCGGTTATGCGATATATAAAATAGCAAGAATGTTGATTGAAACTTAAAGAAAATTCATAATTTTGTATAGATTTTGAAAACGAATAGAAATGTTTTCTGAAATTCATTTTAAAATGATTTTGGTTCTATTTAAAATGATTTCAAAAATCCATTTGAAAATGAAAAAAAAAAAAGTGCATCCACCTTAAATAGGTGTACTGGCTTAATGATAGCATACATCATACATTTGAGTATAGTCATTGAGTTAAGAAAGTGGTAAAGAGCAAAAGCCTTTTTTGTTAAAGTGTTGGATGGCAATAATAGCCCACTACAATTTCAGCCCAATAAAGACAGTAAACAGAAGGCCCATGCTATTTCAATAGCCCAACCATTCTGCTTTTGGTTATTTTGATTTCCCGAAGTATCCCTATTTCCTCCCAAATTATATCCCTAACCTTTTCTGCATATTGTTCAAAAATATTTTGTCAATATATATTTCTAGAACAATACAGAAACAAATTTCCTTACCAAATTATCCTTTAAAACATTTCTTCCTCCCAAAAACCCCATGGAAATGGAATGAAAAGGGAAGATTTATTTGAAAACCTATTTCACCCCATAGTTATTTCTATTGAAGTTGTGATCCCACTTGATCAGAGATATAAAAGATAGATATGAATTGATCTTAATATTTTAATATTCCAGACAATGTTAACCTTCTGATAGTCTATAGGTATTGTCAACATCCCATTTTGTCTAGGTCGTAAAAAAATATGTTTTCTTTTTATTTGTTTTCCTTTTATTTATTTTTTTATTTATTTTTATTTTACTTTATTGTTTTATTCTATTTTATTGTATTTAGATTTTCTTTTCATTTTTATTATCTTTAATTTAATTTCTATTTTATTTCTTATGTTTTAATATAGTTATTAATTAATTAAATAATTAAAATAATTGAAAAATAAAAATAAAAAATAAAAAATAAAAATAAAAATAAGAAAATAATGAAAAAGAAAAGTAAAACGTGGCAAAGGAGTGCGTGTGCTCGGGGAAGACAGGCGCGCGTGTGTGTAAGCAAGAGCAGAATCGAATTTTGGAGGGGAGAGGAAAAAAAAACGGAAAACAGTTAGAGGGGATTTGGGGGTAAAAAAGGAAAGAAGATTGGAGTAAGGCGAGGGAGGAGAGCACAGTGAAAAAAACAAAAAAAAAAACATTTTTGGAAGAGTTTGGAGCAGAGAAGAGAGCAACAGAAGCATGACAATCGGAAAGTCGCCGGAGTTTAATAGTACAGTAACTCAACACAGAATTTTCGAAGGTAAGCAATCTACTCTGTGTTATCATGGTAATGGCATTAGATGATATGTTTCATGCTGACTATTGAGCATTGTATATACTGAGGGAGATTGTGTGAATCTTCCTCTTCCATTTTTTTCGTTTGATATCATCAACGGTCACTAGGACCGAATTACATCATCCCAATTCCACATTCACCATGTATATCTATCTTATTTCCCTGAAATCTCAATGCTAAAAGCGACAATCACCCAAACATCTCTTCCTTCTCAAATGAACCCAACCCCACCGACAACCATTCCTCCACTATTACCCTGTGACCAAAGCAAAGGTTGAGCCAACACTTGAAAAAAAAAAAAATAGAAACCCAATCATTCCGAGAATACAATCACACCCTTGAGTAGCACCCCCATCCTCTCCTTCATCACCATCGTTGCTTTTTTACCAGAAAAAGGAAACGATACTGATAAAGCTCTCACACTATGCCATCGTAGCTCTGTCCCGCTCTTGGTATCGCCACCATCTTCTTGATGCGTGCGCCACCCAATTGCCGCCACTATCCTGTTGTGAGAAACCCAAAACACCCAAACAAGCACAAAATCGGAAACTCCAAATCATTGCCAAACAGTTCTATCCCCTGGGTGACCAAGTCGAAAACGAAAGTGGGAAAAGAGGAAGCGGCGTGTTTCGTTTGGAAGCCGTGACCTCGGGATGGAGGAGGCGGAGTCAGTGAGGGCGACGGCAGCAAGGGCATGGCGACACCGGCGGCCGCTCCGTGAGATAGACAGTGAGGGGAGCAAGAAGCAGAGAGAGAGAGAAACGACGGCGGCTCCGAAATCGAAGAAGAGAAAGGGGTTTCCCCCGTTTACAAGCACGAAGGGGAGGGAAGGAGAATCCCGTGCGATTCTCAAAGGTTTAAGCTGCGGCCGAGGGGAGTTGTTTGTGGAAGGCACCAGCAGCAGCGGACTTCATCGGCGACAAGGAGAAAGCGTCTCGGGGCGCGACGGTGCTGGTTCGGTGGATGGCCGTCGTCGCGCGAGAAGAAATGGAGGAAGAGGCCTGGGGTCGAGGTTGACAGCGGCTCCGGCGTCACGCGGCGTTGCCGGCGACGCCATTGTTGGCGGTTCGTGGCGGAGAGGGTAGGTGTTGGAGATGGTGGCTTGGCGGAGAGAGTAAGAGAGACCCTGGGTCTCTCATGAAGTGTTGAAATGAGGGAGGAAAATAGGAACCCCTAGGAGTTTTCTAAAGAAAGGGGTTGGGCTTAGGTTTTTTATTATGTTTTTTTGCACCCCATTTTTCCATCTGTCCACCCTTTCAGTAGTAATTTGGGTCCGTTTTGGGCCAAGCAAAATATTTCTCCCTTGCGCAGCCCCTGTTTTCTTCTCCATCACTCCATTTGCTTTTGGGCTTAGACCCAATCCGGTTTAAGTTTAATTTTCCATGACGTAGCCCCTTTCTTCCCTTTCACCACCCCTTTGTCATTTGGGCTGGGCCCAATCCGCGTTTAAATTTAAAATTGATTTACACATCCTTATCACCTCTTTCCACTTGGGCTTAGGTCCAATCTAGTATTAAAAATAAAATTTATTTAGATACTATAGTTTTTTTATATATTAATTATTTATTGTTATTATTTTATTTTTAAATATATTTACCTGTTTTAAAATATTTTAATAATACATAAAAATAAAATTTGAATAAATTAAAAATGTTTTAAATTAAACAGATCATGCACAAATTGTCTTCATGCATTATCTTGTATTAGAAAACATTTTCCTTTTATAAAAAATACTTTCATAAAAAATACTTAAAACACAATGTCTTCGTGCTAGAAAATCTTTTCTTTTTTATACAAAATATCAAAAAACTATTTTAAAGGTTTAATGATCACATGCACTATCTTGTATTAAAAAACATTTTCCTTTTATAAAAAATACTTAAAACATCTACATTTTCAAACAAACAAACTTTCAAATAACTATGTAACCCTACGATGACGACTCAAAACTCTATTTTTTAAAATCATTCTCTTTTTTTGGATTGTCATCCCGATTAACAGACTAGCCAAATATATTAAGAGCTATCGAGACGAGCCAAATATATTCAGAGCAGAATGAATTCACCATGCATACCTATACATTTATATATACGTTCAGCGTCTATTTTATACAAGGGGTCAAATAAATTGGAGAGAAGTACTCTAAAAAAGCACACCAAGTCGAAGCACAAAAAGAAGGAAAAAAAAGGCTGCACGTAAAATTAGGTAATGCAACAAACCCAATGATAAATAGTAAAAGGCAACCGCAGTAATTATAATCGTGAAATAGACAGGTCCGTGAAACAATTGAATTTTAAACTTGACAAGCATATAGACAACTTCATCCGCACTAATGTTTATCTGAACTCAATGAGCACTCACAAGAAATGGGTGCTGGCACACTCCACACTCAATGGTCTCTGAACCCGAGCTGGGCACCTGAACCTAAAACAACGCCCAAAATAGCGCCATATAAAGATGATGTAATGATGTGCGTATATGAGAAAGATAGGGCAATGGTCACTAGATTCAAACCTGCAGGTGGACAGTGCAAATAGGACATGCAACTTCCTTCATCCGCCTTGCAGATCCATCAGACTTGGAACCTACAAACCAGACCACTTAACAGCTCAAGAGATAATTTTAAGAGTCACAACAACAGAAATTACAGTCATCTAAACTAAATTGTCCACACGACATATTGTATCAAACCTGCCTTCTTTATGTTATGAATAAAAAAAAATAGAAAATGTATACAGTAATTGCTAAAAGTCTACATCAATTAACTTCTATCATTCCATTTATTGCAAATATTCTGCTTTTATTGCAAGTAACCAGAGGTAGAAATAGATTATTTTGAAATTAGGAAACTGTTTGATCTCTTTCCAATATAGGATTCGCAAATTCGTTATTTCCTTTTCACATGGACTTTTTAGATTACAAGGCAAGGCTGGTTACAAAGGGGTTTGTTACCTGAAGCTTATGGAATTGACTATGGGAAAACTTTTGCTCTAAGTATCTAAAATTAATTCTATAAGAAACACTTCGATCAGGTAGGAGACATTCTCACCACATATCAGGTAGCAGGCATTCTAAGCAAGCAAGGGGTTAGCGGAGAAACACTTTGATTACATGATTGGCAAGCTGCCCATGTAAAACATGTTCAAGCCAGCTGAGGGTGAGTGTTGAAAGTCTACATTAATTATCTTTTATCGATAACATTCTGTTTTTATTACAAGTAATCAGGTAGAAGAAAGGAAACAATTATCTCTCTCATAATTACGGGATTTGCAAATTCGTTAGTTTTTTCACATGCAATTACAACGCCCAACTTTTTAGACCCCCTTTTTTCTAGGAGCTGGTTTGCATCTTTTTTTTCAATTAAGCGCAAAATACCACCTTCCAAGTTTAGTTTACACATACGGCTAACTCAAACTACCAAAATTGAACTCATTACAGTACCTGATGTCTTTCGATTTCTCTCCAGCTCCTCCTGCCAAGACATACCAACAATATTACTCAAGTAATTCATAGAATTATAGCCTTCCACTGGCAATAAAAACAACACAAAAACAAATGTTTTATTGTCCTAATGATTTACCTGAAGTTTCCTGGCAAGATCCTCATGACTCTGCAACGTAGGTTTACTTGATGACTCCCTGGCACTACTTAGCCGCAGAGAAACTTCTCCCTATACAGGAATTGAACTATATTTAACTTAACAACATCACTTCTTCAGTTTCAACTGTTCAGGCACTAATTTAACTGACAAAGAAGAGTAACAGAAAAGAGGTATGGGAAAGGTCCATTGACAGTGGGGGGATAGGGGTAAAGTCCCTACTTGGATATCCCATTTAATAGGGCTACAATGTCAGCAGATACAAAGCAAGAACATATTCCAAAACAATATCCCTATGTTTACTATCTCTTACAAGAAATATTACACATACCATGCACCGATCACAAACTCGCACAGGCTGTGCATTCTCTTCAGTAGTTAGAGCAATTCTACCATGTGTACATTTGTCACAGAAAATATCACCACAGTTCCTACAGTGGTGCTGTTAGAAGCACAGAGGATCATGGGGTTAGCAACAGAGCAAACAAAACAGAAAACATTGGTTGAGAAACACAAACAGGAAAATCAACCTTGCGAATAAAAGCCCCAAAATCAGTGCCACATGCTGTACATTTTGTTACAGCCTCATCTGGAACCTACACAAATAAAAACTGGTAAGCATCTCCAGTTTTGAAAAAAAAATTAACAAAGATCACAATCCAACAGAAGCAAGTTAACATGTTTGGTCAATTAATTTTCATTAAAATTAAATTAACTTCGCAAAACTTTGAAGGAGTGAAATAAAAAATCAACATTTAAACATAAAGTCCACTAAAATACCAATTGAAGCAACAAAACATGTTCAAAAAATCACAATCCTCTACCAGCACAAAATGAAAAGTGTTTGAAAGAAAACATTTCTTCTAAAACCTTAGAATCCTATTTTCAAGACAGGAAGAGATACAATAACACAGAAACCAAAAAGATTGCATTTAATCTTTACCCAATGATCCTTTTCTTCATTGGCAGGTTTAATCAGATTCATCCAATCGCCAAAACCTTTCTTTCTTTCTTGAGTCTGTTCATTTGCTTTCACAGGCTCAGAAGGCCTTCTGCTTCCACCCATTTCTTTGAACTGTATTATGAAAAAGAAAACAAGGGCAATCAAGACATAAAGAAAAAACAGATCCCACTATTTAAAACAATTTAATTGTTGACAGGGAGCCAAAAACCCCAAGAAAAAGCATGGCGATCAGCTAGTTAACTAGAAAACCAGAGAATTTAAAAATAGATTAATTGCCAACAATCAAAATCACAGATAGCAGCGTTCGGCAGCTGACTCCAGAACTGCAATACTGAGACAGTGGATAGGAAGATAAGACTACAAAATTTCCACATGTATATTAAATTATTTATTATTTATATTAAACAAATAAATGCTAAAATAAGTTCAACAAGAAGGCTGCTTCCTAGATTCATTCAATAGAAATCAGTTTGTTCGCGCTGCTATATTATCAGCACTAACCAGGGGATGAAAAGTACGATAAGCTAACGTTTATCAGGCAGTTTAGAAGCTGATTGGGCCATCTATATCTTTCTATTCTCGTTCATCTACCTTTCACATATAAGCCCTAATTTGTTTTTTCAGACAGTACTACAGTAGGGTACATATAACTCAGCTTGTTGTCCGAGTTCCGTCATTTCTGGACATATCATACAGTAACTCAAACAAGGAAAGCAATTTTAAATTAAAACAAAATATCTCCAGGTAAGGAAGGAGACAGCGTCTTCCCACAATTTTTTTTGAAAGGAAACATTTTCTACCCAAATTTATCATAAAAAACATGAAGAATTATTAGAAGAGAAAGTTGAAAATATTGAATACCTGTATTGTTGCAGCAGTCACTGTATCCAAGAGTGTGTTGGTGGTATAACTGTTAGATTGCAATCTGATTCGTCTTGGCTCAATATCCACAGGGCTTTTTGACCAAAATGCAAAGGTGGACGAATCGACTCTCTGCATATTACAATTAACAAAAATATTATAATGAAATTGACATGCAAAACTAATTTCATGGATGTATTGAAGTTTTCTTAAGAAATGAAGAAGCTCACATCACATCTTGTTATATTCTCAAGAGGATAAATCCTCAATGTCCGGCTGGTATTTGGATCCAGCATTCGAATTCCATCCAAACCAATCTGAGCAGACAAAGGTTGACAGGGTTCGGGTCAGCAGCAATAAGCTAGTGTGAATAACATTTTTTACAAACACATAAAAGCAGGAATTTAACAATAATAAATTTGCAGTAACAGTCAGTAAAAAACGAGCAGCATTATGGATACATAGGCATGACAAATTTGTTCGTTTCTTGACCAGTACAAAGAAAGAACAGAGAATCTACAATGAGAAAGAGAGAGGGTATCATATTCAAACGAAAAGGAAGTAATCCTTTGGCAAAGTATATAACAGCAAACCCTTTTGGACAGAAATTACTACTTTTGGATCAAGGTCATAAACTAGATGATCCAGACCCTTGATTAGCCTAATTAAAATACAGATGAAGCACCCCTGATCATGGTTATCAAACTCTAAAGTTAACTCTTAAATTCTTACGAATGTATGATTTTATGTCATAAACCCTATTTTGAATAGATTCAGATAAACCCTTAACTCTCGAGTCACAAAAAGAGGTCAACGAATTTGAAATTAATGAATTTGGGCTCTTCATTGATCCTGAAGTGATAGTATTTTATGACGACACAAACTATTTGAAGAAATTAGCTCCATTTTAAAATGTTTAACTTAAGAATTTGTTTTTGTGAACTTTTATATATGATCTGACAATTTATGTAAAGTTTAATTTTATTTAGCATTAAAGTACTGTCACGGCAATCTTAGTCAACTTTGCGAAAATTCCACAAATATTCCGTATCCCCACAGCTAATAACCGTGGACACGTAAAATAATAGTCATTACCACATTTTGCAATTGTTATTTCAAATTCCATAAAAAAAAATAAAAAAAATACTATAACAATTAGATAAATGATACCGTTTTATTATCCAAAGGTAACTTTAAAAAAATATGCAAAATGCTATCTCAAAACCCATGTCCTGTGCCACATGCCTGCCCCAAGTCCCAAGCCTGACTAATTTTTCCAATACCAGAACAAAGGAAACAATTTAGTTAACCTGTTTGATTAAAGTTAATTAGACTTTCAATGCACATTGAACATGATCAAGTCATATTTAGTCCGACCAATATGTGATATTGAAGCAAAAACCAACAGAATAAAACACACAACCATAACCTATGAATCTAGCTGTAATTTTCGTACCTGACAGAGAACATCCATGGTGCTCTGACCCCCACTTTCCGCCAATAGCTTGACCCGAAACTTTTGCACGCCACCGCCTTTAACGTCTTCATGGGTATCAACCTTGGGCACCGCTTTCACAATCTTACCCCGCCAGAAGATTCCTTATGCGAGGGGAAACTGATAGACCTCCCGTAATCATCAAACGACGCCCAAGTCGATGATTTCGGCGCCGTGCCACGCGCCCCATAGGGTTCCACTTTCCCTCCCTGATAAGCATACACCCCATCTCCGTAGCCATCATCACTGCCGCCGCCGCCACCTTCGTACCTCGAATTACCACCGCTCTTTCCATAATAATCCGATCCCAACTCAGAACGGCTGCGATTGAAGCTGCCTCCGTACCTGTCGTCTAAATATCCGCCGCCATGATCAGGCCTAACGGGAGGCTCATAGGCGGGTGGTCATAAGTCGGAATAGGCGGAACGGAGGAGCCTCCGGTGTAGCTGTAGGGAGCAGAGTTGTATAGGGAGGGAGCGGGATTGGGGTTGGGAGGGGCGTAATTGGGATGCGAATCATTAAGTGGAGAGGTTAAATTGTGATATGATCAAGTGTTTGATGGGTTGTTGTAAATGTAAATATATGATTTCTTATATTAAATTATAATATGTTAATTTCTTTGTATACTATCTTATCCTAACTTTTGTGTTGTCTGTTTATGTGTGCTATATATGTTTCAATTTTGGGCATGTTATTATGTGTGTGTTATATATGTGTGTTATATATATGTGTTATATATGTGTGTTATATATGTCAGTAACCTAACATTCTCCTTTAAGAATTTTTGGTATATGTATGTGTTCCAATTTCCCTAACAAAAGGGACTATGATGGGACCTCAGAGATGACTGAGAATATATGTTGGATATGATTCTCCGTTAATAATAAAATATCTTGAACCAACAACATGAGACATATTTATAGTTCAATTTGGCGATTGCCATTTTGATGAATAGGTTTTTCCAACATTAGGGGGAGAAAGAAAACAATTGGAAAAAGATATTGGTTAGAATGAATTATCATTATCTTGTCTTAATCCTTGTACAAAAGAATACTGATAGAAGATTATCCCTTAATCCTATAGAAGAAAAACTTGAGGAAGAACCATTGTAATTCAAAGGACCTATGATAAGTCAAAGAGCAAACACTTAGAAGAACAAATCTTCTCGAGGCTCATGATGCTCCATGAAGATTAGAAGGTATTATGGGGTAAATTAGGTACAAAGCTTCTCTTCTCTACAAAGTGTCATCCTCAAACGAATGGACAAATTGAAGTGGTAAATCAAACTCTTTCTTAAACCCTTAGATGTTTTGTAAATAAAAATTTAAGAACTTAGAAGGAATGGATACCTCATGTGGATTTTGCTTATAATAGTCTGTTATTTGTATGTCTCCATTTGAGGTAGTATATTGTTTTAATCCTTTAACTCCTTATATTTTTTTTTGCATTTTCCTAATATTGATTATATGACTAATGAAGAGGGTCTTGCCAAAGCTAATTTTGTTAGGAACTTGCATAAGGAAGTGAAGGCACAAATTGAAATGAAGATGGAGAAACTGACTTCTAAGGCTAACCAAGGGAGGAAGAAGATGAAGTTTGAGCCTAGAGATTAGGTGTAGGTACAACTTAGGAAGGAAAGGTTTCCTTCCAAAAAGAAATCTAAACTCCTACTTAGAGGAGATGAACCTTTTCAAGTTCTAAGAATTAATGATAAGGCTTACATTGTTGATCTACCTAATGATTGTAAAGTGAGTTCTAGTTTCAACATTAAGGACTTGTCTCCACTTGATATAGATAAACATTTAAGGACAAAGTCATTCTAAGAAGGAAGGAATGATAAAGAATTATCCCTTAATTCTCTAGAAGAAGAACTTGAAGAGAGTCATACAATTCAAATGACCTATGAAGAGGTCAAGAAACAAACACTTGGAAGAACAAATTTCATTGAGGCTCATGATGCTCCATAAATATTAGAATTCAAGGGATGTGAAGATCATGACTTGAAGAACAATTATACAATAGTTTATGCAACTAAAAGTATTTGTCATTTTCTTTTAATTGTAAACAATTCATTTGTCTTTAAATTTTAAGTTATTTTTGAGTCCGATGTTTTTGGGCTTTCTTAGGTGGCTTAAACATTTGTGCCTATAGGGGCACCAAATACATATGTAAATACTTTTGAGTCAAATTATATGCATTTTCATTTTTTGAGAGAGGATTCTCTTGATTCTAGGATTAGATCTCTGATTCTTATCAAAGATTAACATCTTTGTGACGAATCTTCACTTGACTTATCAATACGCTAGATTGTGGCATCCATCATCCCTACCTTATTTTGCATACTTATCTAATTTATTGTTGTTGTGCCTTTTGAAGATTCAAGTTCAGAAGCGAACGTATTCTTTCTTGGACAAGATCATATCAAATATCAACTGGAAGTTCAAAGGATAATTCATTTACAAAATTAGTCAATCAATTACTAGATGTTTTTACTGACACAAAAAGGGTAATCAAAATACATATGCCATTTGTTAATGCTCCAAATAAAATTTATATTAATTCATAACACACTTAAAGTGTGGTAAGCCAGTTGGTTCCACAGATATGTTTGAAGTGTGGTAGGCCTATTGGTTCCAAAGATAAGAACCCTGAAATAAGAAAAGGAGATAAAAGGCAAGATGACATAATTGAAAGGATGGAAATCTCAAAAGATTTATTTGACATAATTAATGATTCGGTTCCAAAAAAACTTTAAATACGTGAAATTGTTGAAAATGATGAGATCTCACTAAATCATTTCATGAATAAAATTATATGGAATCAAAATGAAGTCACATTGATAAGACTTTTGCATATAATATAACGATGAATGTTATGAATAACAATGAGGATAAAAAAGCAATGACCATTGGAAATTATTGACAAAGAAATTATTGGCCAAAATAGAAAGATGCAATAGAAGCAAAACTAGTTTTTCTTGATAAACGAAAAGTTTTTGAACTTGCAGTTCGCACACTTGAGGGTGTAAAACCCATGGGTACAAATGGATTTTTGTGCAAAAAAAAAGAGAAGGGTGAAATTTTTAGATACAAAACACATTTAGTTGTTCAAGGTTTTTCACAAGGACCTGGTACTGATTTTTTCACTAATATTAAATGCATCAACATTTTCGATATTTGATTAGCCTAGATGCATAAGAATGTTTGCATTTACATCTAATTGATGATGTTACAACCTATATATATGATTATCTTGGAATAATATTTATATGAAACTTCCTAAATGATTTAATTTTCCTGACATGACAAATTCTAAAAAGGATTATTCAATAAAATTGAACAAGACCCTTATGGTTAAAGTAATTTTGAGATGAAAGAGCTTGGAAGGATAAAGTTTTGTTTAGGATTACAAATGGAATATTTAACTAAAGGTGTTTTTTGTACATTAAGAGACTTATATAATGAAGGTGCTTAAAAGGTTCTATATATACAAGTCACATTCATTATGCACTTTAATGGTTGTGATACCATTAGATGTTGATAAAGGTCCTTTTAGGCCTAAAAAAACTGATGAAAAACTTATTAGTCCAGAAGTACCATATCTTAGTGTTATAAGAACACTAATGTATCTTGTTAATTATGAATATGAGTTTATTTTATCCAAATGATTCAAAATCATATCTAATTGGTTATGTAGATACATGTTATTTATTATTAGATCCTCACAATGGTTATCACAAATATGATATTTGTTCACTATGGTGGAACAACAATTTCATGGTAGTTTGTGAAACAAACATAGTATTAACATTGTTAAATCATGCAACAATTTTAGCATTACATGAGGTAAGTCATGAGTGTGTTTGGTTAAGGTTTACAATTCAACATGTGTGACAAACTTGTAGTCTATCCTTGAAAAGAAGGAATCAACAACCATATATATGAAGACAATAATGCATTATTCATTGAAATGGTGATTTAGAGATCTAAAAGATTTGTTTATATGAAAATTTGGCAGATTTATTTGTAAAGTCTTTGTTAAGGAGAACTTTTGAAAAATTAATTTATAAGATTGAACTTTATCGTCTTAATATGTAAAATTACATGAGGAGGAGAAATAAAAGATATGATGAACAATATTATATTAAAGAATAAATAATATTATATTCTTTTTCCTTCACTAGTTTTTATCCCAAAGGAGTTTTCTTAATAATTAGATACATTATTTGATCCATAGACACTTGACTTATGAATAAATGATTGTCCATTAATTTACTACACTTATTTATATGATTGATTGATTTGTTACTATTACTCATATAATTAATTTAACTATTTGTAATTCTTAAATTGTATTCTTTTGAGTTATGAATAAAATTTTTCCTCAACAAATATCATAAAAAATAGTCTTCATTCTCAATGAATCTTTATTCTCGCATTTTGTATTGCCTTTTTTCCTCTTTCTGTTATAAACTTTATTTTATAAAAAAAACACATTTTTTCTAGTGATAAGAACAAGAAAATAAATTATTAAAATAATAATAATAATGCATTTCAACATACGATCCAACTAATATGATTAAACGTAAACAGATAAATTTATACAGTGCTAAATGAGATACAAGTGCAACTGAGTTGATAGAAATATGTGTAATTAAAAATATGAAAAATAAGATAAAAATATGCTAATAACTGAAAGAAGCATAAAAATATGATAAAAAGCTTAAGGAATCATTAGACAATTTACTATTGATTTAGAAATGTGATATAATAATTATATTAAAATGAAACAACATATCTTATGCGTGTGTGTTTCCATATCTAAGTTGAAAAATAATTGATATATATATATATATATATATATATATATATATATCATCTTACGTAATAAACAAAAGTATTAGAAAAAGTAGTGAGATGAATAAATGGTTGTCCAAAATGCAAGTGATGGGGAATTCAATTTAAGATAAGAAAATTGTCTTAGGAAACTTTATTCTCATTTCTCATCTATTTGCCTTTAAGAAAAATAAGAATTGATTACCACCTTTTTATATTATAGTATTTCGTAATGAGTTCCATATAGTAAGTGTGAAGTTGGTGAATTTGCCATTCTCAGTATTATTAAGGGTGTGATCTAAGGGTGTGGTGAAACTTATAAACATTTTATTAACTTAAAAGGAGCACAATAAATATAATTACAAAATAAACATTTTATGAACTTAAAAGGCGCACAATGAAGATAATTACAAAATAAGTGTGCATTTTGAGATATACAACTTAAAAATGAGAAAAAAAATCACCAAACTAAAAAAACAAGATATCTCACAATATGAATGAACTACTTATTTATTTGTTAATTCATTATTATGATATCATAGAGTAATTTGGAAATAAATCCTCTATTGCTATTTACTACATTAGAACACAATTTAAATATATATTCATATTTTCTTTTTCAATTCTTGTGAATTGAAAATTCTTTTTATATTTGTCACTTCTTTACGACGATCAAAACACGAGTTTTACATAAATATATTACAACGTAATTATATTTCTTTTGCTCATATTGAGCAAAATTACCAAAATACATTATATATCTCAATTGTTGTGAAAATACAACAGTCTCCTTTAACTAATTCTTATATAGTTAATTCAAATTTCATAATAACATAAACTTCATCCATACCAATCAATATTTAGACTTTATATGATATTTTACTCCAATTAATCATCCATCATAATTCTATCAAATAAATTCATTAGATTTCAGAAAAGTAATAATTATACTGTGAAACAAGTAATCCATAAGTATAAAATATTTTCTATATGACATTATGTGTAACACATGCTACAACCTTCCATATTGGTCAATCCGAAATGGTCAAATATCTTTTGAATTACTTATTTCAGAAGTCATAAATCACTTTCTAAATTAGGTAATGTAAAGTAACTAGTCCCAATTTTTTTCCAAAAGAGACACCAAAAGCAGGCTTTGGATAATAAAGAGTTTACAGTACGATAAAAGAAAAAACTTAAATAATTGTCTCAAGTAGAATACTATTAAAATGGCTTGTATTCAAATTTTATTTACTTTTAATTCTTCTGTCGGACGATGCATTTCGGTCCCCCTCTGTGGACCAAATTACATAATTTTTGTACAGAAATAAAAAATAAAATGTAAAGAAAACTATTCCAAAGGACATTAGATTTTCAGAAAGCAAAAATATCTTCTTCTTCCCTGTTCTGCCATATTTCCATCTCAACTCAAATTCTAATTGTTAACTTGTTGATTTGAAGTTGTCTAGACAATCAGAACTTCAAGAGCAACACTTCTAACTGATCAAATCCTTTGTTCTTCAACTGGTAAGTTGAAGTCTCTTTTCTGTTCACTCTAGGGCTGTAAGCATGCAACAAATCTGATTGCATGTAGCCCATTGCTCGTTCCTTCAATTTTTAGCTTCTACTAGGTTCTAAAATCTGTATTCTATCATCAATTGATGATCTATAGGTACTGTTAAGGTTTCCCTAAGACGTGGGACAGTGTTGATCATCTGTGAGCTTGACTGATTGGAGTTAGAGGTAAGGGAAGCTTAGGTTTCTTTTCTGTTTGTAAAACTGATTGTGTGTATGAATTGGGATTCCTGTTTTGGGTTGTGGAACGATGCATGTGCGTGTGGTGTGGTGAGACATGTATTGTTGAACTTTGCTGGAATTTGATAAAGTGTATGTAAAACTGTTTTGATGATTTTATTGATGTTTGAATTGGAAATTTATGATTTTGTTCATTTGTACATGTGTTGATTTTGGACTGTCATGAACTGCGTAATGGGCTGTTTATGAACTGGTAGTGATGCACTGGAATGTTTATATTGAATGGGTATATGGGGGGATTATGTTAGATAGTTTAACAAAGAATAATCAAGTACTTTATTGGAGTTTTAAGACCTATGAAGGGAACTAGGGTAGTCAAAATTTAAATTGGGGGTTTCAGTCTGTGCTAGTCAACTTAGATAACCTAGGCAAGCCCATTCTGATGTGTTAGAAGAGTCTACATGGTTAAAACTAGTATCAAATAGATAAATTTAGAAATCGGTCTTTAGATTGAAGAAATTGAATCTATAAAGTATGAATTTGTGATTAATCACTAGAGAAAGAGGTTAGGAAAGGTTAAAATCATGTAAATAAGTTTAATTCAACCTGTAGAGTAAATTAGGGGTCTTAGAAGTTGGGAAGAGGTCTAGAACGAATTTCAGGGTGTTGGGTTGTCAAAATCTGCAGAATTTAGCTTCCTCTGCAAACAAAATTCGCTTAGCGCACCCCCCTGTGCGCTAAGCGAATTATGTGCAACAGATTGAATGTTTTTTACGTTTTGGGAGTTCCGGACGTCCGTTTTGGACGTTCTTTAGGTCGTTCTGGGGTTTTTTTGACCCTTCTGGAGCCATTGGTGAGGGTCTCCAAGCTTTTTAAATTAGGTAGGTGTGGATAATAATATGCTATAAAGAACATTTGTATTAATAAATGATGTTTCTGTAAAAATATGTAATGTTTGAGTATGTATGAGTTGTTTTTATGACATGACTAAAGATTGTATGATTAAATTGAAGTAGTTTTTGATTTAAATCAAGGGTGATAATGTTGAGTATGAAGCAACTTGAGATTTAATTAAGATCTCTCGGTGAGATCATTTTAGTGTTTAGAATGAATATAAGAGGCTTTCATATGGGGTGTTCTCCCAACACTCTAATGGTCTTTCATTCTCACTTAGAGAATATTGACGCATGTGATGAGAGTAGTGGGAGGTCCTAGCGTAGGTGCTTCTTGGAAGGCCTATTGCGCGGTAACAGACTAACACTTGAGTGTGGTAAGGTGAAACCCGTTGGCAATGGTTTTGCAAAGCAGTAGAGGCCACCACAAGTGCACAACCCGTCTCAGATCGACATTCATTCTAAGTCCGGACGAGTCTAGCTTGTGTCTTAACATGATAGGATACTTTATTTGGCCACTTGTATATGATTTTCTATTTAAAATTATATATGATAACTTGCATGCTTTTCAACCTAGCTTACCCTTACTCTTGTGTGTGTTTTATGTGCGGTGCCTTTTTCTTTGCGATGATCATCCAACTTTGGATGTGAGCAGAGGCAAATGATGAACATTTGGAGCAAGCATTGAAGAATGAAGACTTAGCTCCTAGCTCTTAGGACCTTTTTGACACATCTGTATTTTTAAATACTCTTAAATTCGTAAAGTTTTAAATTCTACCTATATTTTTGGATGACTGTATATTTGATATTGTCATATGCTAACTCCTAACTGCTCTCTCATATTATAATTATTGAATTCTACATATATATTTGGCTATATATTTTGAGATGTCACAAAAGTGATTATACTGTGAAACAAGTAATCCATAAGTATAAAATATTTTCTATAAGAGATTATGTGTAACACATCCTACAACCTTCCATATTGGTCAATCTAAATGGTCTTTGAATTACTTATTTCAGAAGTCATAAATCACTTTCTAAATTAGGTAATGTAAAGTAACTAGTTGTCCCAAATTTTTTCCAAGGAGACACCAAAAGCAGGCTTTGGATAATAAAGAGTTTACAGCACGATAAAGGAAAAACTTAAATAATTGTCTCAAGTAGAATACTATTAAAATGGCTTGTATTAAATTTTTATTTACTTTAATTCTTCTGTAGGACGATGCATTTCGGTCCCCCTCTGTGGACCAAATTACATAATTTTTGTACATTTGAAGAAATAAAAAATAAAATGTAAAGAAAAATATTCCAAAGGACATTAGATTTTCAGAAAGCAAAAATATATTGAAGTGAAAGAAATAAAAGAGGAAGGAAAGATTAAATGTGTAGGACTATTTTCCAAGATTACTGAATTGCCTATGGAAAGGCCAAAGATTTACGAGACGATCAAGAACGCTTTTTGAGAAGTAGCCTGAAAATCCTGCAGGTGTGGGAGGAAAGTCTTCTGCAGGCATGGCAAATGGACGAATCATGTTTTCCATGGTTTCTAATGTCAAATATGATCCTATTTGTTGCAGCCTCTCGGGACCCATGATGGGCAGTGTGTGCTCCTGGTGCAGTGTACACTCACTACCTTCCTTCTGCCAACCATATAGATAACACAATTATGTAAGCTTTTGAAAATTCAGCATGTTTGCCTATATTCAGTACATAAAAACTAAGAAGCTTTTTGCAATGATGCTATCAGGTAAGGCTTCCACTTCTATGAAACAACACACAACATGCATTGACATTGAGTGGGATTTCAATATCATTTTTCTCTTTGGATAACATATAAGAGGGATTTCAATTTTATACAACAAGGCCGCCGATATGGTAATAACAAATGAACAAAATGCAAAATGTATTTTATTGCATATGATTTACCTCCAGGGGAGACAGATCGGCACCACGGCTGTAGGTCAGTTCTATGCGGTACCTTTTAGGATCTTCTAAAGCCACCTGTGATTTCAAAGTCAAAAGAAGGTTTCACAGATACAAACATATATACACACACTCCTACGATCAATTTGATATTACTAAAAAAATCTAAGGAATTACACATTTGGGAATAATTAGTAATTCTACAGGTAAATGGTCAAAATGACTCACCTCTGTGTTCTCAAACATCCTAAGAACAATGTGGCTCATATAGTCAAGCTCCTTTGTTTTAGATAGTCGCTCTAGAGCACTATGGCAGACAAGACCCTCTTCTTCTTGAAGGGATTCATCCAAATTACAGTAACGAAGAACATTCATAAGAGAATGTATGTGTGATTCCTATCAACAAAATTATCCAAGTGAAACAGAGTATGAAGATCAAATTTACAGACAATTCTAAGCTACAAATTTTATGGATCAGTTCGTTTTCATGTATCCATTTAGAATTTCAGATAAATGCATATTTGTAGTTGAGGTTTCGATATAACTATAACTTGACATATGAGCTTTTGATAATTTTGTTCGGTTAATAAATCAATACAATATGCCAATAGAATATTATTAGCTGCCCTGATTATCAACTTTATATTTCAAAACAGCTCCAATAATTACTCTTCAATCTCTCGTTAGGCGAGTGTGGATACAACACTCACTGATGTGAAGTACAGGCGTGTTCGCACGTGGCGGTCAGGTGTCTTCACATTTGCATACCTGGTGCAAAACAAGAAGATTAAAATAGAGTAGACCAAAACAGTGTAGAAAATCACATGAGAACTTGATATTCACTTTGGATCTAAACGATATTTGGTCTCTTTATCATCATCATCATCTTGATCTATTTCGTCATTCTTATGGAATAGTTTTGATTTGGCCTCTGCATCTTTCTTAATTTTTTCAGATAATGAAAGGTCTTCGTTGTTCTTTATAACATTAATGGCTTCCTCTCGAGTGTTCCTCAGATCAATTAAAAGCTTCCCCAGCAACCTACGAGCAACCTGAATTGAAACAGCATAAACAAAATTAACCAGGTGGCTAGAGTTTTAAGTACATGTTCATAAACAATATAACCTGCATGAAACTGAAGACGTTATAAAAAGCTTCTTTTTGTGCAACATTTAAATCATCAATGTGGATATAGTATGACGAAAGAAATTTACAAGGTTATTAATTTTCACAATCAAGGTGAGGCAGCATGGTACGGCAATAACACTTAAATCAGGAGTTGAACCTTTTGTGCAACATATTTCAAAAATTCAGGTTAAATCAATTCCTGAAGATTTATAAAACATGAATTCTGCTTTCTTCGTTTTCTTCCTCAAGATAGAAAGCATAAAACACAGATTACTGCAAAACGCACTTATGCCTCAGACAATCTGATACAGAAATTCATAGTGTACAAACTGAAATACATTATTCTCAATGAATATCAACAATATATAAAGTGAACCATGGGTCTTTAGGGGTGTGAGAGAGATCTCTGGAGGTGTCTCATGCTGAAGTTCTTAGGACTCCATATAATTATGGTATGGTTTTGGTTTCCTTCTCTTGGGTGGCTGGCTCTATGATTATGCCGAAGGGAATACTATGATTACTCTTCAGAGGTTTGTAAGGTAAAATGAAAATTGAGTAATCTTTACAACGGGAGTTTACCTTTGCTCCAATCTTCAGCTTCTGCTTTGGATTAATTCCATACTCATTTGGAATTACACCATCTGCAAGCATCTGCAAATAAATAGGCTAAGCAATTAGGGAAGTGATAAGATTGAACAAATTAGCCAATATACAAAGGAAAATAGTACGTATTAGAGGTTTTATTTCTGTGCAGGGAATATTCTAAGTAATAAATTCGAGTTATTTAATTATATAGTTTCTTTCCGAAAGGCTAAACCAACACTGTTCAGAATTGCCTGATATAGGTTGAATGATGCTAATACTTGGCCCTTATGGCAATACAATTCTTATTGCTAATAATCTGAAAGATTTCCTGCAACATAAAGTGCAGAGGCAAATCATCGAGCCACGCCTAAGCCACTTTTGAACTTAATCTAGCTCGAAGAATTGCTCTAAGAACTGAGGTGGGGAAATTTGCACAGATGACCCCATATTTTACAATCAAGCACTAGCCCATGTTGTCTCAAATCCAATATTTTCATGACAACCAAACATGGCCAAACATCTATACCATTATAAAGGAAATTCATTTTTTTGTTGTGCACATTTTCTTTCAATTTTATCACCTTTTTTTTTTAAATTTAGCCATTTTTTTCTATTTGACCATTTTTTGAAACTTGACTATTTTTAAATTAAATAAATAAAAATAATTTACAAAAGAAATAAAAAATATTTACAATCAAATTGTAAAAATTATTATATAAATTATTATATT
>JAFNIE010000929.1:0-22063 GCA_027742785.1 Vigna reflexopilosa | reverse complement strand
AACAGAGCACACCTTCAATGTTTGAGCAATCAGATAGGGCAGATGACCACTCAACTCAATCAGGAACAGTTTGAAGATTTAGAGGAATCACCATTTCAGACTGTTCTAATTCCTGATGATGTTAGTGTCATCCACATAAAAGATGGGGAGCAGAGTTATGAGCTTACTACTGCGCCACATACTTTCCCACCTTCAGATGTCCCTACTCTTGCACCTGAGGAGACTGATGAATATTTTGAAGAGCAGGCAGAAATAAGCAGTAATTCTGAACCAGGTAGACCACCTTCATTTTCCCACACTCTACCAATCTTCCAAGAAGTGGAGGTAAACATACCTAATTTTGACTATGCTGTTGATGATTATGCTTTTAATGATTATGCTGTTGATAGGTATGTTGGTGATTGTATTGTTGATGAGTCCGTTTTTAATTCTTCCTCTCTGCATGATGAGAATCAATTTTTGATATCAAATTCGTATGTTTATAATCCATGCACTGAACATGAATCTGAGTCTGTGGTTGATATTATTTTTGAATTTGAAATTGATTCATGTTCTGAGAGTTTATCTGTTGTTCAGCCTGTTACACTGGGATTGGGTGTTATACCCCTGTGTGTCAATTCTTTGGAGCCACAATGTACTAACCATGCTGCAGGAGATACATATGAATTTGACCAACATGCACCCCCAGTGGAAGACAAGGGTGCTTACATACACAATAGTTTGAAGATCAATAGGCACCAGCTGAACCCGCTCATCAATAATCACTTCTTAGATCCAGTTGTGGAAGACATTTCCCTGCTCGATCAAATTTGGAGGATGAAGCAGTTCTTCCTCAAAACTTCCTTGTTGGATCCTGTGGTGGACGACATCTCCCTGATAGTCCAAAATTGGCAACTGCCACCATGACCAGGGGAGTTTCCTTGCTCTCTTCTCCCCCTTTTCCTACTTTTATTGCACTTGTCCATGATCTGTTCACTGTTTTGATTTCTAATCTTATGCTTATGACACATTGAGGACAATGTGTAGTTTAAGTGTGGTCTATTGGGGGAGATTTTTATTTTTCTTTGTTAGTTTTTGTTTTCTTGGTTAATTTTTTTTCTTCTTTTCTAGGTTATTTTTGTCGTGTCTTGTGTACAGTTTGCATGTTTCTCTTGCTTTCTGGAATTTATTTAGTTTGTAGACTTGACCTTCACTTCATTGATACTTGGCTTGAAATCTTTGCTTTTCTTTGCTTGGGAAGATGATTATGATGTTTGAGAGGTTGATTTGATTGTGACATAAATTACCCTGTGTGAGATTTGAGCCACTTGATGTTCTTTCTTGTGTGTGATATGTCTCTTGATTGCTTGCACATATGCCTTGGCTTGACTCTTGTTGATAATTCTTGATTGATATGCATGTTTGGAAGTGATAAAGGCAGATTTGTTTTTGAGCCTCTCTAGCCAAATAAGCTTACCTTGTTCTGATCCTTTGATAACCCCTTTTGAGCCTATACTTTCCTCATTTCTTTGTTTTGAAGCTCATACACTAGCCTTAAGTGAAAAACCATGATTACCTTAACCTTAGGGAATTTTGGAGCTTTGGAAGTGTTTTGGGAACAAGTGTGGTCTCCTGGGGGTTTCTGATGAATTGGCTGGTTGGTTCCTCTTCTTGTTTTGTGTTTGTAAATATGTTGTGTATCTTGTCTCTTACAGTTGTGTCCTAAACAGAGAGAAAAGAAAAGAGACAGGATGAGAAAAAAATATAGAGAAAAATAAAAAAAAAAGTGAAAAATGAAAAAAAAAATTGTGAATAACGAAGTCAAGAAGATGATTTAATTAGAGGTTTTGGGTGTGAGTTGACTGTGTTTACACTTGTTCCCCCATTGTTCCTCTATTTCTTTTGGTTTGTAGCTTCTCATCCACATTTATCCTCCCTTGTCCTTGGCCCCATTTCACCCATAAAAGACCTTTTGATTTGAACATGCATGTTTGAGTGTTGATATTAGAGACTTGCCAAGTCTGTTGTTGCTTGCTTTCTTAAGTGCATTGAGTTGAAATTATTTACCGTAGACACTTGAGAGAAACACTGATAGTGCATCTGTGAGTTTCTGTCGCTTTTGATTCACCTCTTGAACTGATTGATTATTTTGCCATGCTTGGAAGTGCTTGGATAATTTCATGAGTATCTGCTTTCTTTGATTTTGTGTCGGATATTGTCTACTTTCTTTCTTGGTCCAAATTCCTAGAGAACTGTGTAATTCTGTTTCTGTCCTAGTTAGTGTTTGTTTTTTGTGTGCTGAGTTTATGTCACTTCCTTGATGTCCTTTGAACTATTCCCTGATTTGCGTCTTGATTTTGCCCAGGAGTGCAAAAGACTAAGTGTGGTCTATTTTGATGAACCAATATTTTCCTCACTTCACTTAGTTTAATGTGCTAGAATTAGTCGGGGAATTATGCTTAAACGTCCGGTATTTCCTGTTTTTCCTAATTGTGCTAAATTTGATCGGAAATTCTTATTTTAACTAATTTGAATTATCTGAGCTAATTATTTTACAAGGAAAATTTGGAGATACAATTTGGGACATTTGAAGGTTAAATGAGAAATGGCAATTGAGCCCAATGCATCTCAGTCATTTCAATTTTCGCACAGTGCTGCGTGAAAGTTGTGTCAACTTGTGTGTCTTTGTTCGAGTTCAATTCTTATCCGTTTTCTATGCAATTTTTTTTCATAGTTTCGTATGGATGTCTATTTTCACGTATAGTTTTTATTTTGTTCAAATTCGTTCTGTACTGTTCCCAGTATTTTTTTTACTCCCCTATGTCAGTCCAATGCTTACTGTTTGAGTGATTTCTAATCTGTTTGCATTTGCTTGCTGTTGGGTACTTGTGGTGGCTGGAATTTATCATTGGACAATGCATCTCACGGCCTAAGACAAAATGGAGGAATATTTTATTCTTTTTGGAAGGAAGTGGGAGAAGCCAAAATAGAAAAAAAAAAAGTTCCACACACATGGAAGCAAGCACACGGAAATCCCATTTTGAGCTGCCACCGAGAAAAGAAACTTCACTTTCATTTAATGAAGGGGTGCACCTAGCAAATTAAAATAAAAAGAGAATACATGGAGGTGCACAAAGAAGCCAAGCAGGAAGCGGGGCACACGTCCAGCACACCTGGCCCACACGCTGGCAACAGGAGGGTTTTCCATCTTGTATTAAAAACGGGGGACGTGAGGATCCAGCCGCCACTCTCTGGGATGGCTCTTAGCAGCAGCACGGGAGTTGAGCTGGAAGTATGGAGAATAGCACGGTGATTAAGAATGGGGAACCAGGTGCAACACGATTTTTTCCTTTCATTGATTAAAGCACACGGAGGATGCTGTTGTAATTTTGGTTCAATACTTTTTATTGAATGTTTGTTGTCTTCCTTTGATTCCAACACGTTGATGGCTTAATGATGATGGCATGGGAGAAGCACCTTCATTTTCTTTGAGAGAAAAAGTGATACAATTTTCTTCCTTTATGCATAAGCGGTGAAAGTTTTATATTTAGGAATTAAGAGAAGTGCTTATTCAATTGCCTTGGAAAGGTGCTAAATTTATTTGGCTTTTAACTATGGATGGTCCAGCGGCTGTCACGTCTAGCATTATTAGGAGGAGAATTTGTTTTTTTTATTTGCTTTTAAAGAATTGAAGTGCTGATTTCATAGGGTAGGAACGCGCAGAACTAGTTTTTTTTTTTTTTTTTTTTTTTTCTTTAGATTCACACGCTGATTTCAATTTCAATTTGGAGTGCACGTGATTTTATTTTGGTGATGCAGCACGGTAAAAAAATATTAGGAGAGCTATCATTTGCACTTTCAATTTCTTTTGAGAAGCATGAAGTGGTCTGCTGATTTGGAAGAAGCGTTGGGATGTTATTTTGGGCTTCACACATGAGTTACATTTTTATATTTTATATATTAATTTGCATTCAGCATTTTTCTAATCTACATTATGTCTTTTACTGTTTATGTTTTCTTTCCTGTTAGTATTGTTAATGCGTTTCAATGTTATTAGTTCATTTTATTTTATTTTATTTTTTTTGTTGTTTAATACAATGAGCATTTCATTTTTAGCTTAACCGTTGCATTTTTAATTAGTCGAAGCACTTTACAATTATTGTTATCTTGTTTTAGGACCCTTCAATTTATTGTTTCCGTTCACTATGCTATCTATTTTGTTCGGCTTCTTTATCTTCTGTTTTTTTTTTTTTTTTTAATTTCCTCACTTGCTTTAGAGACCGTTCGGTCTCAATGTAGAACCGTTCGGTCATCTGTAGGACCTTTCGATCTTCATGCTTTGTTCATTCATTTCCAATGTTTTCAAGTATGTTTGGCTGTACTTAATTTCCAATTTTAATTTAGTTCACTTATAATCACAAAAACACTTTCAAAACCCCCCACTGCGTGTTTGACCTGAGACTTGAACCAAATTTGGTCCTTGAGAGACGACCTAGGAGTCACTTCCTAGTAACTGTACTGCATTCTTTTATGCACAACTTTTGTGAGAGGTGCGACCCTCTCATCAGCGTTATATGAAGATTTTGAAAGGGTACGTCAAAAATCAATATCGTCTAGAAGGTTCAATGACTGAAAGGTATATTGCTGAAGAAAGTATCGAGTTTTGCTGTGATTATATGACTAAAGCAAATCCGATAGGAATTCCTCGGACATCATGGTTGAATCGATGTTCTAGAAGTAAAAGCATATGAGGTGTGAATGTGATGACGAAAAGTTGTGAAGAGTTTATGCAAGCACATTTGTACATATTAAACAACACATATGAGGTGATCCCATTTTTCCAAGCATACAAAGTCGTTGTAAAGGACAAGTATCCAAGACAATAAGAGAAATGACAGTTGATGGAGCGTAACAGAACATTCTTGTCCTGGTTCAAATCTGAAGTTTTGAAAGAATCAGGGTCTTTTGAGACTTTGTTGTGGCTAGAAAATGGTTTAAATTTTGATGTTGTAAGTTGTAAAGGCTATGAAATTAATAATTTCACATTCTATACAAAGACTTTGCATGATAAAAGCACGATACAAAATAGTGGCGTCAGTCTAGAAGCTGAGTCCCTACAATTTTCCACATCCAAAGATCAAAATCCTGTAGTTGGATCAATGAGATATTATGGTAAAATAGAAGAGATATGGGAGGTTGATTACAGTAAGTTTTTTGTTGCACTCTTCAAATGTAAGTGGATTGACAATAAGAGAGGTGTCAAAATAGATGAACTTGGTATAACACTAGTTGATTTTCGAAAGGTTGGTTATGGAGACGAACCCTTTATCATGGCATATCAAGCAAGTCAGGTTTTTTATGTCAAAGATCCTACGTCTGACCATTGGTATGTCACTCTTAACGGAAAAAGACAAATTGAAGATAAAGAAGACAAATATAAGTAATCTTCATATTGTTGACAACCATCCATTTAAAACAACAATAAATTTGGATGATGACCCTCTAGTTGATGTTGTACATGCAATTCGGGAAGATCACAATGAGGGAATATACATATGACCAATCCATATGGTTATGTATGAATTTCATATTTGTGTAAAAATGTATGGCTTTTGTTAGACAATATATGTTATTTTATAAGTCTTTTATTAATCTTTCATCTTATTTATTGTGACAAATATATGGCTGAGGAACCACATTCATTAGGGTATGAAGTCGTTCCATCTAGACCCACCAAAGGAGCGACGAGATTAAGACAACTTATACTTAGAAGAAATGCAGGTGAGAGGACACCTGTCATTTGACGTGGTCACCAGAGTAGCATTTGGACCAAATGTAGATGTTTTTAGGTCTTACCTTGGAGTACTAACACATGATCGTATCTCTATCCTTACTCCATCATTTGACCATGTATCTAAGGCTGATTGATATGCAATTTTTATACTAAATCAATCCTTGTTGACTTAGAAACTTGCTAGTTCTATTCCTTTCAAATTATTTTGATGAATAAAAGAGTTGAGCTTATACTTGAGGATTTTATCACTAAATTCCCTTGGTTTTGTAGAAAATTGGGATGAATTGGAAAAGGAATTAAAATCTCAAGAAGTTGGAACACAAAAAGGATAGAAAGAGCACCAAAAGAGAAGGTTGTTGAAGGTCGTAGGATGCTTAGGCACCCTTTTCTGGGCCCTCAGCGTTTGATGTTTCACAACCACACTTGGGCTCCCTTTTCTAGGGCCCTCAGCGCTGGAATTCTCGCACCCATGCTTGGGTGTGCTTTCAGGGACGCTGAATGCCAACCTTCGAGCACCGATTCACGCCTAGGCGCCCTCAACGCACAGAAAACAAAAACTAACAAGGAAACAAACAAAATTACACAGTCCTCAAGGAATCTGGACAGAGAAAAGTAGTAGATAATATCCAACACAGAATCAAGGAAAGTGGATACTCATGAAATCATCCAAGCATTTCAAACACGGTAAAATAATCAATCAGCTCAAGAGGTGAATCAAAAGTAACAAAACCTCACAGATGCACTATCAGTGTTTCTCTCAAGTGTATAAGGTAAAGAATTTCAACACAATGCCCTCAAGAAAGCAAACAACAACAAACTTGGCAAGCCTCTAATATCAACACTCAAAACATATGCATGTTCAAATCAAAAGGTCTTTTCATGGTTGTAATGGGGCCAAGGTTAAGGGAGGATAAAATATGGATGACAAGTTACAAACCAAAAGAAATAGAGGAGCAATGGGGAACAAGTGTAAACACAGTAAAATCACACCCAGACCTCTAATTCAATCCTCTTCTTGACTCCATTATTCACATTTTTTTCATTCATTTTTTTTCTATTTTTATTTTTTATTTTTTCTCTTTTCTTTTCTCTCTTTTCAAAACAAAACTGTAAAAGACAAGATACACATATATTTACAAAAACAAAACAAGAAGAGGAACCAACTAGCCAACTCATAAGAATCCCTAAGGAGGCCACACTTGTTCCCAAAACACTTCCAAAGCTCCAAAATTCCCTAAGGTTAAGGTAATCATGGTTTTTCACTTAAGGCTAGTGTATGAGCTTCAAAACAAAGAAATGAGGAAAGTATAGGCTCAAAAAGGGTTTTCAAAGAATCAGAACAAGGTAAGCTTATTTGGCTAGAGAGGCTCAAGAATAAAAATGCCTTTATCACGTCTAAACATGCATATCAATCAAGAGTTAACAACAAGAGTCAAGCCAAGGCATATGCGCAAGCAATCAAGAGACATATCACACACAAAAAAGAAATAAAGTGGCTCAAATCTCGCATAGGGTATTTTCTGTCACAATCAATCAACCTCTCAAATATCATAATCATCTTTCCACGCAAAGAAAACCAAAGATTTCAAGCCATAAGTATCAGTCAAATGAAGTGAAAGATGAGTCTACAACTTTAACCAAAATCCAGAAATCAAGAGAACATGTAAAACTGTACATAAGTTACGATAAAAACAACTTAAAACAGAAAAAATTTAATACAGAAAACAAAAACTAACAAAGAAAAAAATCAAAATCTCCCCCAATAGACCACACTTAAACTACACAGTGTCCTCAATGTGTTCTAAGCATAAGATCAGCAATCAAAACAGTAAACAGATCATGGACAAGTGCAATAAAAGTAGGAAAACGGGGAAGAAGGAAAAAGAAAACTCCTTTGGGTTATGGTGGAAGCTGCCAATTTTGGACTATATCAGGGAGATGTCTTCCACTACATGATCCAACACGGAAGTTTTGAGGACGAACTGCTTCATCCTCTAAATTTGATCTAGCAGGGAAATGTCTTCCATAGCTGGATCTAAAAAGTGATTGTTGATGAGCAGGTTCAGCTGATACCTATTGATCTTCGAACTGTTATGTATACTGGCACCTTTGTCTTCCAGAGTGGGTGCATGTTGGTCACATTCATGTGTATCTCCTACAACATGGTTAGTGCAATGTGTCTCTACAGAAATTACATGCAGGGGTATAACACCCAATCCCAATTCATCATATTAAGCCTCAAATACATCCTCAGAACATGAATCAATTTCAAATTCAGAAACAATATCAAACACAAACTCAGATTCATGTTCAATGCATGGAGAATAAACATTCGGATGTGATAGCAAAAAGTGATTCTCATCATGCAAAGAGGGGAAATTAAAAACATGCTCATCAACAATATAATCATCAACATACCCCTCAACAGTATAATCATCAATAGCATAATCATCAACAGAATAATCAATTTGAGGTATGTTTACCTCCACTTCCTTAAAGATTGGAAAAGTAGTGGAAGATGAAAATGGTCTACCTGACTCAAAATTATTGCTTATACCTGCCTGGTCCTCAAAATCTTCATCAGTCTCCTTATGTGCAAGAGTGGGGCCATAGGAGGGTGGGAAAGTAGGTGGCACAGTCGTAAGCTCATGACTCTACTCCCCCTCTACTGTGTGGATGACACTATCATCATCAGGAATCTGAACAGTCTGAAATGATGATTCCTCTAAATCATGAGACTGTTCCTGATTGAGCTGAATAGCCATCTGCCCTATCTGATCATTCAAACTCTGAATGGTAGCTTGTGTTTCGTGATGAAACTTCATGGTTTCTTGCTGAAACTGAATATTTTGCACTGTCATCTGCTTCAGTAGCTTCTCCAATTTAGGCTCAGAAGTAGAAGTTGAGGAGCTATTTGGGCAGGATCACCATACTACTGACTCTCGTATTGCTGGACTGGCGGAGGCATAAAAGTATCTGGAATGGTGGTTCTTGATACTGATGCTGTGGAGCATTATACCATCCCAAGGTAGGGTCATTCCATCCAGGACCGTTGATGTATCCATCTTGCACATGGGAGAATTTGCTCAGAAATTTATGCTCAAGATCTTCCCATCTGGTAACGGATCCTGGAGGAAGAAAGTATTTCCAATCTTTTGTTGCTCCTTCTAATGAGTGCGGGAATGCCCTTAAGAAAACTAGATTATCCGGGACATTTGGAAGTTTCATTAAAGGGCAAATTCGATAAAACCTATCCAAATGTTCATGTGGGCATTCATCTACAAGACCGTGAAACTGGGGCAACAAATTTATCAGTCCAGTGGTGAGAACTAGATGATCACCATCCTCATTAGGTGGAACCGGCTCCCAAAGGGAGCTCTCAGAAGTTTGAGGAGGAGCTATATTGTTCTCATTATAAAAATCAGCAGAATAAACATGAGTAATGTACTCAGAGTTAGATGTAGAAGGAGAATCATTGTCATAGGCACAGACAAAATATGCAATATTCACATAATCAGAATAGGTAGAAATGGAAAAATAAAAACACTAAAAATTACAAAACGACTAAAACACAACACAATTTTTTTATTTAACAGACAAAACACATACGGCACGTATACAAAAACAGAACATCACATCTCAACACAAGACAAAACACAACTAACACAACCAAAACCTAAGACTGAACCTTTGGTCCCCAACAGTGGCGCCAAATTTTGATGCGGGCTGTCGCGGCCCATCAAATTTGATGTGCATTAATAATGCAGTATAGTGCTAGGAAGTGACTCCTAGGTCGTCTCTCAAGGACCAAATTGTGGTTCGAGTCGCAGATCAAACACGAAGTGGGGGGTTGGTGAAGAGTTTTGTGAATGCAAAAAACGAAATTAAAAATGAGAATTAAACACAACTGAATACAATTGGAAACATTAAAGTAAATGAAAACATTAAACTGAATAGTAGAAGTATCAGTAAAAGAAAACCGAAATTGAAACAACACCTTAAAACAAGATAAAAAGTGAGATGCAACATATTAATATAAAAACACTTAACTAAACATACGTCAATCCTTTTTAAATGCCACCGTGTGTGATTTTCCTATTTCTCCAATTAAAACCCAGAGAAACCTCTAAAACGAAATTAGCAATAAGTAAATAAAAACCTAACATGTCCTAAAATTTAAAACGTCACTTTTTCTTAAAGAAAGGAAAATGAATTCCCCCTAATAAAATCACTATGCAGCTCCAAAAATAAACCAAATCGAACAACTTGAAGGCAAATGTGTTTGAATAAAATAAAAATGCAACAACAATTAAACTAAGCATTAATTCATCAAGGAAATGGCACTAAATAAATGTTAACAGTGAAAGAAAGAAAAATGAAAGCTTTCGTGCTGCCCTCTGAACGTGACAACACCTAGTCCCACCTAATCTACTTCTCATTTCATCTCCATGACTCTTCCAGCCAACACCGTTCAATGTGTTAGCACACTTCCTTCTACTTTCGCGCTTCTTTCTTTCTACCTCACGGGTTCCAGCTCCTATTCTCTCCTCCTACATTCTTCCAAGCAAACATAAAAGCTCCCTCGACCACATTCCAAAGCAAAGTCTAACAGATGTGGCAGCTGGAGCTCAACTTCCTATCTTAACCATCATCCTCTCCTGTGCAAACGTTCAAAAGCCGAGATTAATGTAAGTGGCGACTGCTCACAACATGCTGGACAATAGCTCAATGTAAAGAAAAAGAAAAAAGAATCCCTAGCCGTAACCCTCCATTCTCAATCTCCGTTCTTCCTTTTTTCTTTCTCTACCTTACATCACTCCCAAAACCTCCTTCCCCTACTCGTCCGTGTAAACCATATTAAAAGAAAGAAAAGCCCTCAAGGACGTAGCGCCTGTGTGTTCTCCTCGTGTGTCTCTCCAAGCTGCTGGACGCGAGAAGATGTAGCATCTTCATTTCCCTTCTGCACCTCTGCTGCTACCATTCACCTCCGGATACGAAGTTGCTCCTCTTTGCTAAACTCATCATAACTTCTTTTTGCTCTCCATGACTTTGCTTTTGCTGGGCGTTAATGTGCTGGGTGCACCTCTTCAATTTGCTGCCTGGAAGCGTGACCAATCTGCTCCTACTGGACCCAGCTTGTGTGGATGCGTGAATTGTTTTCCCATGCACCACGTCTTCACTTCTTTGCTGGACCACACACCTCCTTACGTTGCTGGATGCTTCTCGTGCACTGATAACAGTTGAAAAACTGTTATTTTCATGGTTAAAATTGATACTAAAAGCAACCTTTATACTTAGAAACTAGCTTGAAATCATACTTTTATTCATATTTTCAGAAATAAGAGAGCTGTACAGGTTTATGCTTGATTTCAGTGTTTTTGTGCAGGTTTTAAGGTGAATTTGGAGAAAGAAGTGAAGAAGGAGAGAGATGAAATCAGAAAAGACATCACAAAGTGCAAAAGGAGAAGTCGAAGTCACCGCTCAGCGGCAGTTTACCGCTGAGCGGCACTCAAGAGCTTACGGGAGATCCGCTGAGGGGCAAAATGGCCGCTGAGGGGAAGAAACGACTCACGCACTCACCGCTGAGCGGTACTTTACCGCTGAGCGGCACTTTTATGGGCTTGGACCTAATTTTCTGTAATTTACGAATAATATATAAGCTTTAGGGTTTCCTAGGGTTAGGTATCTTTGGCAGAAACGAAGCAAACACTCTCTCTTCCACCCCTTTGAAGGAGGATCTTGGATGCTCAGGCTACCTCTTCACCTTTCTAGGGTTTTATCTTCCATTCTTTCATTGTTATTCATATAGGTTCACCATGAACATGGTGAACTAAACCTTGTACGTTTGTTGGGGAATCAATGTAATCTTTTGAAGCTCTCATATATGGAATTTGTTTTTACATCTTTTAATTAAGACTTATGCTTTCTTTCATCATTAGTTAGGGTTTTTCCTCTTTGCTTAATGCTTGCGTTGTTTAACTCATTCGATGCATGATTATTGGTTTTGTCGATACGGGCACGTACGGGGAAGTCTAGATCCGGGGAATTTCTCCCAATAGTATATTGGTTGTCGTTAAGCTCCTGCACTTATGAACTGATCATTAGGAATGCTAGGAATTGTATGAACTCGTGATTAGGGAGAAGCCTTCTTGAAAGGTACTTTAGAGAGTGGCATTAACAATGATGATTTGAATGTTGAATTCCTAAAATATATGAGAGTGGATAAGATGAAATTGACCCCCAACAACATATCCATACATATATTTCATTGAAAGTGTTTATCTTGTGCTTTTGCCATTGATCAAAACTTCATGCATACATATTTAATTTTCGTCTTTTGCATATAAAAATCCAAATATTTCGTTTTTAAGTCTTAGCTAATCAAGAAACCACACAACTAAACTAGGTCGTGAGTCCTTTGGGAAGAACGATACTTAGTCTTACCGAGTTTATTACTTGAACGATTCGGTCATACTTGCCGATTGAAAAACAAGTTTGTGACATCATATTTTGGTGTTCATAAATTTGTCCATCAAGTTTTTGGCGCCGTTGCCGGGGACTCGTGGTTTAACTAGTTAATTTGTGTGATTATTGATTATCTTTGACTTTAATTTTGAATTTCTGTTTTTATTTTCTGTTTATATTTTTCAGTTTGTATTTTATTTTATTTTTCTGTTTTTATTTTTCTGTTTTCTGTTTTTATTTCATCTTCTTATCTCTGATCTTATATCTTCTTTTATATCTTTTTGTGCTAACAATTGTTTTTAGGGTTTTGTGCCTAATGTCTGCAGAATGCAATTTGGTCAAGAATTTAACTATATGGGCACTCAATTCTACCAAAGTAATCTCAACCACTGGTGGGAACCTCACTCAAGCATGGATCAAAGCCAATTTTGGCAAGTTGCTGGACAATTTGAGAACCAACCACAACAACAATGGCAGCAACAACCCTTTCTATCAGGAAGTTTGGATAGGTTGGAGGACACCCTTCAACGATTTTTGAAAAATTCCGACTCTACTCAAAAAAGCATTGAAGAATCATGTAAAAGAATGGAGATGCAACTTCGTTACATCAGTCAGAGACTGAATGATGATGTTAATACTGAAGTTAACCTTAAGGAGGAAGGGCAAGTCATTATCACTGAAAGTGACAAGATTCTTGATGAGGAAAAATTAGAGGGAGATGAGGAAAGGGTAGAGAGAAAAGAGAAAGAAGAGTTGAGTGAGAAAGATAAAGATGAAGAAAAAGAAAAAGAAGTGGTTGAGAGAGAAGAGAGAAAGAAAAGTTGTGTGAAAATAAAGAAGTTGAGGAGAAAAAGAGAAGGGAAGAAAAAAATAAAAGAAAAGAAAAAGAGAAAATTTGGGGAGAGAAAGCGTAAGAAAAAGAAGATGAGAGGAAAGAAGAAGGAATCATATGAAAAATCCCATCCTCATCTAAAGAAGAATCATAGGAAGGAAAAGAAATTTAAGTGCTTTATGGATATCTTCAAGAAATTGGAGATTAAAGTTCCTATGATTATTGAGAGACTGCAACAGGTTCCTGGTTTGATCAAATTTCTGAAGAAGTTCAGTAGAAAGAAGAAAAAGAAGATGGAACATGAGCTTTATTGGGTCAAGCTAGTGACGTTAAAAGAGCGCTTGCTGGGAGGCAACCCAGTGATTTAAAAACTTTTGATTTTGATTTTGGTTTTGTAACTTTTAATCTGTGGACATTATTTTTGTAAATATTTTGTTGGATATAGCATCTACTGAAGGATGCTAGGTGGTTAAGTATCTACTGAAGGATACTCAGTTTGTAGCACCTACTGATGGGTGTTGGTAAGTTTGTAACACCTACTGATGGGTGTTGGTGGATTTTGGGTCAGGCTCGTGACGTTAAACAAGCGCTACCTGGGAGGCAACCCAGTTGATTGATTGTTTTTTGTTTGTTTCATTTTAGTTGCATAATAGGGTTTGCATAAGTATTCTAAACATTGAATTGCAGGGAACCAGTGAGGGGCATGTATGGGAGGCACGTAGGTTAAGAAAAGAAGGAGAAGAGCACATCACGAAAGTGCCGCTGAGCGATAATTTACCGCTGAGCGGTACTCTCGCAGAATGGGCTTTAGTTCCCCTTAGCGGGACCCGAGCCCATTAGGGTATTTTTAAACCCTAAGCTGTGCAAGTTCTCATACTTTCAGGCTTTTCTCTGCACAAACACTTCCACATACCTTCTCCAAGGTTTTCCACATCTTTTCACTCTTTCCTCTTAGGAAAATTTCTATTCCACTCACTTTTTCACTAGTGTTCCATTCAAGTTTGGGGTTGGAAGAGAGTATCTCAGATTGGAAACATTCTCATTGCATCTAGTATCTCCACCCAAGTAAGTAAAATGCATTTTGTTCATTCTAGGGTTTTTGATTTTGAATGTGATTGTCAAAGCATGAATATTTAGGGGTTTTGATTTCTATGCATGATTTGATGATATATTTCATGTTTGAACCGATTAAACTGCATGATTATGAACTGGAAAACTGAAAATTGCATTTGGGTGGAGTTAGGACAACTTTAAAACAAGATTTTCAAAAATCTGCAGAGTTACCGCTGAGGGGTAAACTGCCGCTGAGCGGCACTCTGCCAGATTTGATTTTTCTGAATTTTTGCGTGTTGGAATGTGGCACTGGTGGCGCTGAGGGGAAATTCTGCCCCTCAGCGGTGGTTTAGCTTCGAAAGGAGTTGTGTTCTGTGTTTTACTAATGATTAACATCATGTTCCATGGTTTTGTATTTGTGTTTGAATGTAGGAATGGCATCCTCTTCAGGAAAGAGATTGAAAACCATGGCAACCAAGAGAAAGGAAAAGGAACCAGAGCAACCCCACTCTAGCAGGTTCCTCTTTAGGAAACATGAGAAGCACTTTAGGGTGGTTCAGGACATGAGACTTCTGATGGAGAGAAAGGTTGGAATGATACCTAACTTTGCTCCTCAATTTGGAGAGCAAGTGTTAGGGAATGACTGGGGAAAGCTAGCCACCTATCCTGCACCTGCCAACATAGCTGTGGTAAAGGAATTTTACACCAATGCAAAGAAGATTGGTGATTATCCAGCTGAGAATTATTTGGGCTATGTCAGAGGCCATGCTATCAGGTATGATCCTGATTCTATCAATAACTTCCTGGACACTGTATGGGCTGGTGAGCAGTGCCAGTTTGCTCTTTGCATGGAGGAAGGTGCTGATTATGAGGATGTGGAGAGAGTACTGTGTATACCTGGAGGACACTTCCAAAGGAATAGATCTGGCTCAGTGGTTAACATTAGGAGGACGAATTTGACTCCTCTTGCAAAGTATTGGATGGCGTTTGCTCATGCCAACATTCAGCCATGTTCACATGTGTCAGATATTACTCTCAGCAGGGCACTATTCATCTACTGTGCCATCAGAAACTTGAATGTTAATATTGGGCAGGTGATAGCTGATGAGATTAGTGTGTGCGCCAATACTTCAAACAACAAAGCACCACTAGGACATCCCTCTTTGATCACTCACCTTTGCAAGATAGCTGGGGTGGACACTTCTGCTCCACCATTTGAGAGGCCAAGAAAAGCTATTGATGAGGCTTATTACAGACAGTACTGTGGAGGTGAGGAAGCAGCTCAGCCAGTTCCACCACGCCGTGCTCGTAGAGAGAGAGGGCCAGCATAGAGCCAGACATCTGCTGAGAAACATGAAGCAGAACCATTCCAGATGAGGGACATGTATATGTCTCTTATAGGTGCTCAGTTGCAGTCCATTCACAGAGGGCAGGTGGCTACTGCTGAGATGATTGTGGGGATGTATGATACACCTCCAGCCCACAGGTGGACTATGGATGAATTCCATAATGTGTTAGCTTGGCCAGAGGAACCAATGCATGGAGGAGGAGCTGAAGCAGCTGAAGCTTCAGTTAGAGAGATGGAAGAAGATGAAGCTGATGAGGATGATGCATTTGAAAATGATGAAGATGAGGAGGAAGAGGAAGATACAAAAGACAGCTCAGATTGATGAGGAGCTGAGATAGCATTTACTGATGAATGCTATCATATGCTTATGCGTTTGTTGGTTTAAGTTTTCTGAACTTATTTGTTTTTGTTTTTAGATTAGGTTTGATGTACTCTATTGAACACCTAGTTTGTTATGATGGTTTGCTATTAACTGTGATTGTTTGATAAGTAATGCTTGATGATGCTTATTGATTGATTGATGTTGAGAAGATGTGCACATTAAAATGCTTATACAGGTGATTCACAAGCTTTGTGAACAAATGCAGGATATTATGATTGTGATTGTGAAATTAAGCAGGATGTGTATGTCAAATGTGAATGAGCTTATATGTGAGGTTTTGAGCTCCAGAGTTTTTGGTATGATTGAATGCTATTACTTTGAAAGCATGAATGACTTTGCCCAGGTTTTCTATGATTGAATCAATTGCTTGTTTTGCATCATATGATCAAGGCCATTTGTTGGAACCCTTTTTATTGGCCAAATTCATAAAGTTAGCCCACTAAAAGAGAACACGTTGTGTTCTATCCTTTGAACCCTTAGCCTTGAACATACACTGAAACCTTTGATTGAAAATCTTTACCTTGAGTTAAGTAGAAGATCTTGTGTGGTATTATTAAATGTTCAAGTTTGGGGTTGTTTGGAAAACATGAAAAAGGAAAAGCATTGAGCTAAGAGCTAAAAAGTAAGAATATGCAAAGAAAAAGAAAGAAAAGAAAAAGAAGCAAAGCTCAATGCAAAGGCAAAAGAAAGTTGGGAATGAATAAGAATAATTGTGTTGATATGATTCTCTTAACTCAAGGATTTTGTGATCCAGAAAAACAATTTTCTTGTTAGCCCAGCCACATTATAAGCCAGTGAAAAGTCCTTGTGATGATGCATGCTTGTGAATGTTTTTGATTGTGATAAAATGAAAGGCAAAGTTGATTCATGTGACATTGTGATAGTAGAGTGAATGAGTGATTACCTCTTATACACTTGTGTGTGAGTGAAACACTTTATCTAGTGAGGAAATATTCCATGAGAACATGAACATCCATGCTTAATTGATTGATCATTCATGAAAAATAGCATTTGTTGGAATTTAAATGACTTTGTGAACACTAAAGCATGTGCACATCTTGATTGAACTCTTGGTCATAAGTTTGAGTGAAGTTGTTACTTATCTTGAAAAAGAGGATTTTTGAATGAGTGAACCATCATATGAATTGGTTGGAGATTGAGTTACATCTTGTTTGCTTGAGGACAAGCAAAGTTCTAAGTTTGGGGTTGTGATAACAGTTGAAAAACTGTTATTTTCATGCTTAAAATTGATACTAAAGCAACCTTTATACTTAGAAACTAGCTTGAAATCATACTTTTATTCATATTTTCAGAAATAAGAGAGTTGGACAGGTTTATGCTTGATTTCAGTGTTTTTGTGCAAGTTTTAAGGTGAATTTGGTGAAAGAAGTGAAGAAGGAGAGAGATGAAATCAGAAAAGACATCAAAAAGTGCAAAAGGAGAAGCCGAAGTCACCGCTCAGCGGCAGTTTACCGCTGAGCGGCACTCAGGAGCTTACGGGAGATCCGCTGAGGGGCAAAATGGCCGCTGAGGGGAAGAAACGACTCACGCACTCACCGCTGAGCGGTACTTTACCGCTGAGCGGCACTTTTATGGGCTTGGACCTAATTTTCTGTAATTTACGAATAATATATAAGCTTTAGGGTTTCCTAGGGTTAGGTATCTTTGGCAGAAACGAAGCAAACACTCTCTCTTCCACCCTTTGAAGGAGGATCTTGGATGCTCAGGCTACCTCTTCACCTTTCTAGGGTTTTATCTTCCATTCTTTCATTGTTATTCATCTAGGTTCACCATGAACATGGTGAACTAAACCTTGTATGTTTGTTGGGGAATCAATGTAATCTTTTGAAGCTCTCATATATGGAATTTGTTTTTACATCTTTTAATTAAGACTTATGCTTTCTTTCATCATTAGTTAGGGTTTTTCCTCTTTGCTTAATGCTTGCGTTGTTTAACTCATTCGATGCATGATTATTGGTTTTGTCGATACGGGCACGTACGGGGAAGTCTAGATCCGGGGAATTTCTCCCAATAGTATATTGGTTGTCGTTAAGCTCCTGCACTTATGAACTGATCATTAGGAATGCTAGGAATTGTATGAACTCGTGATTAGGGAGAAGCCTTCTTGAAAGGTACTTTAGAGAGTGGCATTAACAATGATGATTTGAATGTTGAATTCCTAAAATATATGAGAGTGGATAAGATGAAATTGACCCCCAACAACATATCCATACATATATTTCATTGAAAGTGTTTATCTTGTGCTTTTGCCATTGATCAAAACTTCATGCATACATATTTAATTTTCGTCTTTTGCATATAAAAATCCAAATATTTCGTTTTTAAGTCTTCGCTAATCAAGAAACCACACAACTAAACTAGGCCGTGAGTCCTTTGGGAAGAACGATACTTGGTCTTACCAATTTTATTACTTGAACGATTCGGTCATACTTGCCGATTGAAAAACAAGTTTGTGACATCATATTTTGGTGTTCATAAATTTGTCCATCATGCACATGGACGTTCAACACCTTCACTTCTAATCATCATTGGGCTCTCTTCTCCCATGCAAGACCGTGAGCTGCTTGGACGCTAGATTTCTGGACGCTGTTCTGCTTCTTCTTTTTGCCACTTCTGCTCTCTGTGTCAACACTTCTTGCTGGCTCGTGCTTGGAAGTGTGGCCCGTGTTGTTGGAAAATGCTGGATGCCATCCCCGGTACTAACGTGGCTGCCCCTTGCTGGAAAAATGAAGATGTGGGCCGTGTTGGATGCGTTCTCTTTTTGCACCCATGTGACGCTGCTGCTGTGGACTGTGAACATGGATGTGTGCTGCACCGAGAGGAAGCTCTTGGACGCGTGGTTCCAAGTGTGGGCCGTGACCCCTCTTCCTTCTAATAAATTAAGCACACAGCTCCCCAATTATTTCTTGTTGCACCACCTTTTCTCTGAAGCACATCCAAGCCGAAAAGTAAGATGAGCCTCCACGTGTGCATCCCATTTGAATAAAGTGTTGGACGGATGCTGCCCTTCTTGAAGCACCCCTCGACGTCTCTACTTGCAGCCAATAAAGAAACCAAAAACCTTTTCGTCCTAAATATTATTTCCAAAATTTACCTGTAATTAATAAATCAAATAATTATCCCCAGATAATTCAAATTAATTAAAATAAGAATTTCTGGTCAAATTAAGCACAATTAGTGAAAGTGGGAAAATACTGGACATTCTAGCTCAATTCCCTGAATAAATCTAGCACAATAAGCTAAGTGAAATGAAGAAAATATTGACTCATCACCCTGACCTGAAATTGAAGCAAAGAGCAAGTAGGAAATTTCCTGAAGACAAGAACATAAAGCAGAAAAGCGTGTACATCGCTTGGGAGAACAGTGACTCAGACTCTTCAAGTGATGAAGATTGTGATCGCGAAGAAGAATCAAATATATGCTTCATGGTTGGCTCGGGACTAAATGATTGTGATAGTGATGGAGAGTTCAAGAATGAGCCAATTGAGGTCAAATACGACATACTGCTTGACGCATTTCAAGAGATCCATGCTAAAGCCATGCGATTGCAATATAAGGTCAATCGATTAAACTCTGAAAGAAAAGACTATAAGTATAGGATTAATAATCTGATTGATGATAATGAAAAACTTCAAAAGGAATTAGATGCTACTTTAGAATATGCTAAAACTGTGATTACTGAGACTATAACAGTAGAAAAGAACTGTGAAAAATGCCCTGCACATTTAGAGCAAATTGATTACTTAACTAGCAAGCTAGCTAAGTTTACACAGGGTAGAGATAATCTGAATGTTGTTTTAAGGTCCTCGGTAGAGCAGTATATAGACAAGGTATTGTTACAAAGCTCAATCTAATAGGACAAATTCAAAGAAATTTGTTGATTTAAGCAAACCTGTCACACATGCATGTTACTATTGTAATAACCTTAGACATAATGTTAGAAACTGCTTATATAGAAAGGTTGAAGTTCCTAAAGGTTTATATAGATGGATTCCTAAGGAACATCTGTCTTCAACTGACAAGCAAGGAACCAAATTCAAATGGGTACCAGCATCGAAACATTTTAATTGTTTTGCAGGATAGCAGAGGCTACTATAACAGTGCACAAATCAAGGATGAACTAACTGGATGATATCAAAGTTCTTGAGTATCTACAAGTGGTAACAATTATTATCTCACTGCATCATGCATGATATTTTTTTGAATGAATACTTATTGAATGTATAATTGATGTTTGTTTGATTGAGATTGTTTTCTGTGAAAATCATTTTTTACGACTTTTAATCGATTGGATTAAGTACATAGTCGATTACATGTTACTGTATGTGTGTTTCTGTTTTGTGAAAACCTTCTGTCATACAGAAGTTAACTTTACAATTAATGAAATCGACTAGATATCTCTGTCATAGGCTTTCTTTGTTTGAAAATTTGAATGAGCCTAATTGAGCATATCCTAGTTCGCGCCTTTATATATGTATGCTTGTCTTGAGTCTGTTTCACACAAGCTACACAAAACCCTTGTTTCTGTTAAAGAGTCTCTACATTCTATACAAAGTTTTGCAAGATGGCTGCTTCATCTTCACGACCAGGGAAGCGCTATGCATCTTCTAGAAGAAAAGCTGACCCTTTTGGGTGGTTCAGTGATGATGATCAACGCACTGATTTCATATGCCAATCGGGGTACCAAGAAGTGATCAGACACAAGTGTTTAAGTATTTCGTTTTTCCGCAGTGAAGGCTTCTTATTTCAAGAATGATTGGAGAAAGTTGCCTTGACAAAATTTGTTGAACTTCAAGAATGTGTACCTGCTTTATGCATTGCAAACTAGTACTGAAACATATTGGTCTTTGGTCATAAGTGATTATATGTTAAAGTTTGCAAAACAAAAGGAGTATCATATACCATATGGAGTGTTCATAAGTAAAATTTTGAGAATACAGAATGTGGATATCACACATGAAAGAACAATTTGCTGCAATAAGAAAAATGTTTTAGAAGAGTTGTTCTTAGGAAGGGTGGATATTCAAGGATGAGTACATTCCTGGTACTGATGAAATGAATCCTGTAAATAATAATTCATCAAGATATGAATTTTGGCCTCAAACAAGATTTGAAGAATTTGTGGATAAAAGATTCAAAAGACTTGACGAGAAAATGATGATGCTTCAAAGATCATTCACTGAGCTGCATCGGAAGATGGACTATGCACTGAGAATAAATGCTTTTGGAGATACTTCTATTGATGATTCTGAAAGTGGAAAGAATAGTGCTGAAGAAAAGATTGTAGAGTCATCTGAAATAAAATAGGGGTCTTGTGTTTACAGTATAGTGTCGTACATTTTGATTGTCTTGTGTTTAGGTTGTGTGTTTCTAGATACTTGCTTAATGTTTTTCGTGTTAGTTTGAAGTTGGCTTCTTATGCCATATTGTGTTTTGGTTATCTGATTGTAATTACAGATCAATATTAATGAAATCAAATATTTTGTTTATCATAAATCAGTACTATAAACGTGACTTAATCTGATTAAAGTCAATTATGTTATGTATGAAGTTGATTGCTTTACTGTTTATCATTGCATTCATACATTTACACACACACATTATACCTGTAATAATTCTTGCATTACAATAATTCTAAAATGCTTGATCTAGAAAAGATCTTGAAAGGTTTTGCAGGAACATTGCTTCTAGATGAACAACTGGAGATTAACTCAAATGGAAAGCAATGAAGTCGATTGCAACTGGGGATCAATCGATTACTGTTTAACAGGGGTTATAAATTTCATGATTTGGAATTCTGCTATTCTGTTTATTGATCACATATTATTAATTGTTTCTTATTCAATATATCTTTGTTCTTTGATTGATTGAAATGCTTAAGAGGTTATATTGAGATTGTTGATTGATATTGTATCTATGCTTCATTGATGTGTTTGCACAATTTCTGATATGATACAATATTGTCACATGCTTATACATGATCTGAAATGTTCTGTGAAAACTGCATTGTGCATTTGGGTTTTGATTATAAAGCATGCATACACTAGTGCAGTTAGGAGAAACGACAGCGGTTATTTTTGCTCATAGGCAACGGTTCTTGAACCGCGACATATCCAGGCGCGGTAAAAAGTGGTAGATTTTTTTCCTTGGTTCAGAACCGAGGCATAAAATAGTAGAATTTTGCTCGGT
>JAFNIE010000928.1:0-22066 GCA_027742785.1 Vigna reflexopilosa | reverse complement strand
CCATTAAATCTCAAAAACCAAGACTTTGAAAATTTCTCAAATCTTGGATCCGAACACCCACTTAGGTAGCTTGAAAACCAACCAAAATTATAAATTTCTTGCACCATGATTTTTTCCGTAGTTATTTGGTGATATAAATAGTGCATTCCAATCATTATATCTCAAAAACCAAGACTTTGAAAATTTTCCTTATCTTGGCACCAAGCTCCAACAAAGGTAGCTTGAAAACCAACCAAAATTAAAAATTTCTTGCACCAAGATCTTTACAGTATTCATTTGGTCATATAAAGAGCGCATTCCAACCATTAAATCTCAAAAACCAAGATTTTGAAAATTTCGAAAATCTTGGCAGTAAGCACCTACTAAGATAGCTTTAAAACCAACCAAAATTAAAATTTCTTGCACCAAGATTTTTACAGTAGTCATTTGGTGATACAGAGAGTGCATTACAACCATTAAATCTCAAAAACCAAGACTTTGAAAGTTTCCTAAATCTTGACACCCAGCACCCACTAAGGTAGCTTGAAAACCAACCAAAATTAAAATTTTCTTGCACCAAGATTTTTACGATAGTGATTTGGTTATATAAAGAGTGAATTCCAACCATTAAATCTCGAAAATGGTGGCACCAAGCACGAACTTAGCCAAGTTTGACCAACAAACTTGTCAACTTGAAAACCAACCAAAATGAAAAATTTCTAACACGAGATTTTTATAGTAGTCATTTGGTGATATAAAGAGTTCATTCCAACCATCAAATCTCAAAAGCCAAGACTTTGAAATTTCTCAAATCTTGGCACCAGGCAACCTCAAAGGTTAGCTTGAAAACCAACCAATATTAAAAATTTCTTGCACCAAGATTTTTACAGTAGTCATTTGGTGATATATAGAGTGCATTCCAACCATTAAACCTAAAAAACTAAGACTTTGAAAATTTCCCAAATGTTGGCACCAAGCACCAACTTTGCCAAGTTTGACCACCAAACATTACTAGCTTCAAAACAAACCAAAATGAAAAATTTCTAGCACGAGATTTTTATAGTAGCCATTTGGTGATATAAAGATTTCATTTCAACCATCAAATCTCAAAAACCAAGAGTTTGAAAATTTCCTAAATCGTGGCCCCAAGCAACCACAAAGGTTGATTGAAAATCAACCAAAATTAAAAATTTCTTCTCCAAGATTTTTACAATAGTAATTTGGTGATATAAAGAGTGCATTCCAACCATTAAATAACGAAAACCAAGACTTTGAAAATTTCCCAAATGTTGGCACCAAGCACCAACTTAGCCAAGTTTGACCACGAAACTTTGATAGCTTGAAAACAACCCAAAATGAAATATTTCTTGGACAATATTTTTATAGTAGTCATTTAGTGATATAAATAGTGCATTCCAACCATTAAATCCCAAAAACCAAGACTTTGAAAATTTCTGATATATTGGCACCAAGCACCGCCTAAGGTAGCCTGAAAACCAACCAAAATTAAAACTTTCTTGTACCAAGATTTTTACAATACTCAATTGGTCATATAAAGAGTGCACACCAACCATTAAATCTCGAAAATCAAGACTTTGAAAATTTCCAAAATGTTGGCATCAAGCACCAACTTAGCCAAGTTTTACCACCAAACTTTACTAGTTTGAAAACATACCAAAATGAAAAATTTCTAGCACGAGATTTTTATAGCCATTTGGTGATATAAAGAGTTTATTCCAACCATCAAATTTCAAAAACCAAGACATTAAAATTTCCCAAATCATGCAACCAGGCAACCCCAAAGGTAGCTTGAAAAGCAACTAAAATTAAAAATATCTTGCACCAAGATTTTTACAGTAGTCATTTGGTGATATAAAGAGTGCATTCCAACTATTAAATCTTCAACACCGAGACTTTGAAAATTTCCCAAATATTGGCACCCAGCACTAACTTAGCCAAGTCTGACCACCAAACTTTGGTAGCTTGAAAACCAACCAAAATGAAAAATTTCTAGCATGATATTTTTATAGTAGTCATTTGGTGATATAAAGAGTGTATTCCAACCTTTAAATCTGAAACACCAAGACTTTGAAAATTTCCTAAATCTTGGAACCAAAAGCACCCACTAAGGTAGCCTGAAAACCAACCAGGATTATAAATTTCTTGCACCAAGATTTTTTCAGTAGTCATTTTGTGATATAAAGAGTGCATTCCAATCATTATATCTCAAAAACAAAGACTTTGAAAATTTTCCTTATCTTGGCACCAAGCTCTAACAAAGGTAGCTTGAAAACCAACCAAAATTAAATATTTCTTGCACCAAGATCTATACAGTATTCATTTGGTCATATAAAGAGTGCATTCCAACCATTAAATCTCAAAAACCAACACTTTGAAAATTTCGCAAATCTTGGCAGGAAGCACCCACTAAGATAGCTTTAAAACCAACCAAAATTAAAATTTCTTGCACCAAGATTTTTACAGTAGTCATTTGGTGATACAGAGAGTGTATTACAACCATTAAATCTCAAAAACCAAGACTTTGAAAGTTTCCTAAATCTTGACACCAAGCACCCACTAAGGTAGCTTGAAAAGCAACGAAAATTAAAATTTTCTTCCACCAAGATTTTTACGATAGTGATTTGGTTATATAAAGAGTGAATTCCAACCATTAAATCTCGAAAATGGTAGCACCAAGCACAAACTTAGCCAAGTTTGACCAACAAACTTTGTTAGCTTGAAAACCAACCAAAATGAAAAATTTCTAGCACGAGATTTTTATAGTAGCCATTTGGTGATGTAAAGAGTTCATTCCAACCATCAAATCTCAAAAGCCAAGACTTTGAAATTTCTCAAATCTTGGCACCACGCAACCTCAAAGGTTAGCTTGAAAACCAACCAAAATTAAAAATTTCTTGCACCAAGATTTTTAAAGTAGTCATTTCGTGATATATAGAGTGCATTCCTACCATTAAATCTAAAAAATTCTTCGACGATATTTTTATAGTAGCCATTTGGTGATAAAAATAATGCATTCCAACCATTAAATCCCAAAAACCAAGACTTTGAAAATTTCTGATATATTGGCACCAAGCACCGCCTAAGGTAGCTTGAAAATCAACCAAAATTAAAAATTTCTTGCACCAAGATTTTTACAATACTCAATTGGTCATATAAAGAGTGCACACCAACCATGAAATCTCGAAAATCAAGACTTTGAAATTTCGCAATTCTTGGCACCAGGAAACCATAAAGGTAGCTTGAAAACGAACCAAAATTAAAATTTCTTGCAGCAAGATTTTTACATTAGTCATTTGGTGATATAAAGAGTGTATTCCAACCATTAAATCTCGAAAACCAAGACTTTTAAATTTCCCAAATGTTGGCACCAAGCACCAACTTTGCTAAGTTTGACCACCAAACTTTACTAGCTTGAAAACCAACGAAAATGAAAAATTTCTAGCACGAGATTTTTAGAGTATCCATTTGGTGATATAAAGAGTTCATTCCAACCATCAAATCTCAAAATCCAACACTTTGAAAATTTTCTAAATCTTGGCACCAAGCAACCCCAAAGGTAGCTTGAAAAGCAACAAAAATTAAAAATTTCTTGCACCAAGAATTTTACAGTAGTCATTTGGTGATATAAAGAGTGCATTCTAACTATTAAATCTCAAACACCGAGAATTTGAAAATTTCCCAAATATTGGATCCCTGCACTAACTTAGCCAAGTCTGACCACCAAACTTTGCTAGCTTGAAAACCAACCAAAATGAAAAATTTCTAGCATAATATTTTTATAGTAGCCATTTGGTGATATAAAGAGTGTATTCCAACCTTTAAATCTGAAACACCAAGACTTTGAAAATTTCCCAAATCATGGAACCAAAAGCACCCACTAAGGTAGCTTGAAAACCAACCAGGATTATAAATTTCTTGCACCAAGATTTTTTCAGTAGTCATTTTGTGATATAAAGAGTGCATTCCAACCTTTATATCTCAAAAACCAGAACTTTGAAAATTTCCCGAATCTTGGCACAATGCACCAATTAGCCAAGTCTCACCAACAAACTTGGCTAGCTTGAAAACAAACCAAAATGAAAAATTTCGTGCACGAGATTATTATAGTTGCCATTTGGTGATATAAAGAGTGCGTTCCAACCATCAAATCCTAAAAACCAAGACTTTGAAAATTACCCAAATCTTGGAACTAAGCAACTACAAAGGTAGCTTGATAACCAACCAAAAGATTTTTACAATAGTCATTTGATGATAATATAGAGACTGCATTCCAACCACTAAATCTCCAAAACCAAGACTTTGAAAATTTCCCAAATGTTGGCACCAAGCACCAACTTATCCAAGTTTGACCACCAAACTTTGCTCGCTTGAAAACTAACCAAAATGAAAAATTTCTAGCATTAGATTTTTATAGTAGTCATTTGGTGATATAAAGAGTTCATTCCAACCATCAAATCTTTAAAACCAAGACTTTGAAAATTTCTTATATCTGACACCAAGCAACCACAAAGGTAGCTTGAAAACCAACCAGAATTAGAAATTTCTTGCACCAAGATTTTTACAGTAGTCATTTGGTGATATAAAGAGTATATTCAAACCTTTAAATCTGAAATACCAAGACTTTGAAAATTTCCCAAATCTTGGAACCAAGCACCCACTAAGGTAGCTTAAAAACCAACCAGAAGTATAAATTTCTTGCACCAAGATTTTTTCAGTAGTCATTTTGTGATATAAAGAGTGCATTCCAACCATTATATCTCAAAAACCAGGAGTTTGAGAATTTCCCAAATCTTGGCACCATGCACCAATTAGCCAAGTCTCACCACCAAACTTGACTAGCTTGAAAACAAACCAAAATGAAAAATTTGGTGCACGAGATTATTATAGTGGCCATTTGGTGATATAATTAGTGCGTTATAACCACCAAATCCCAAAAAGCAAGACTTTGAAAATTACCCAAATCTTGGCACCAAGCAACTATAAAGGTAGCTTCATAACCAACCAAAAAGATTTTTACAGTAGCCATTTGGTGATAATATAGAGACTGCATTCCAACAACCAAATCTCCAAAAACCAAAACTTTGAAAATTTCCCATATGTTGGCATCAAGCACCAACTTATCCAAGTGTGACCACCCAACTTTGCTCGCTTGAAAACCAACCAAAATGAAAAATTTCTAGCATTAGATTTTTATAGTAGCCATTTGGTGATATAAAGAGTTCATTCCAACCATCAAATCTTAAAAACAAAGACTTTGAAAATTTCCTAAATCTTGGCACCAAGAAACCACAAAGGTAGCTTGAAAACCAACCAAAATTAGAAATTTCTTGCACCAAGATTTTTACAGTAGTCATTTGGTGATATAAAGAGTGCATTCCAACCATTAAATCTTAAACACCAAGAATTTGAAAATTTCCCAAATCTTGGCACCAAGCACCTACTAAGGTAACTTGAAGACCAACCAAAATTATAAATTACTTGCAGCAAGAATTTTTTCAGTACTTATTTGTTGATATAAAGAGTGCATTTTAACCATTATACCTCAAAAACCAAGACTTTGAAAATTTCCCAAATGTTAGCACCAAGCACCAACTTAGCCAAGTCTAACCACCAAACTTTTCTAACTTGAAAACCAACCAAAATGAAAAATATCTAGCACGAGATTTTATAGTAGCCATTTGATGATATAAAGAGTTCATTCCAACCATCAAATCTCAAAGACGAAGACTTTAAAAATTTCCCAAATCTTGGCACCAGGCAACCAAAAAGGTAGTTTGAAACCAACAAAAATTAAAAATATCTTGCACCAAGATCTTTACAGTATTCATTTTGTCATATAAAGAACGCAATCCAACCATTAAATCTCAAAAACCAAGACTTTGAAAATTTTCCAAATATTGGCTCCAACAACCCACTAAGGTAGCTTGAAAACCAACCAAAATTAAATTTTCTTGCACCAAGATTTTTTCCGTAGTCATTTGGTGATATAAAGAGTGTATTCCAACCATTAAATCTCAAACATCAAGACTTTGAAAATTTCCCAAATCATGTAACCAAGCACCCACTAAGGTAGCTCGAAAGAGTGCATTCCAACCATTATATTTCAAAAACATAGACATTGAAAATTTTGCAAATCTTGGCACTATGCACCAATTAGCAAAGTTTCACCACCAAACTTGGCTACCTTCAAAACAAACCAAAATGAAAAATTTTCTGCATGAGATTCTTATAGTAGCCATTTGGTGATATAAAGAGTGTGTTCCAACAATCAAATCCCAAAATCCAAGTCTTTGAAAGCTTCCCAAATCTTGGTACCAAGCGCCGACTAAGGTAGGTTGAAAACCAACCAAGATTAAAAATTTCTTGCACCATGATTTTTACAGTATTCATTTGGTGATATAAAGAGCCCATTTCAATAATTAAATCTAAAAACAAAGACTTTGAAAATTTCCCAAATCTTAACACCAATCACTCACTAAGGTAGCTTGAAAACCAACCAAAATTATAAATTTCTTGCACCAATATTTTTTCAGTAGTCATTTGGTCATATAAAGAGTGCATTCCAACCATTATATCCCAAAAACCAAGACCTTGAAAATTTCGCAAATCTTGGCACCATGCATCAATTAACCAAGTCTCACCACCAAACTTGGCTACTCAAAAACAAACAAAAATGAAAAATTGCTTGCGCGAGATATTTATTGTAGCCATTTGATGATATAAAGAGTGTGTTCCAACCATCAAATCCCAAAATGCAAGATTAAAAATTTCTTACACCAACTACGGTAGGTTGAAAACCAACCGAGATTAAAAATTTCTTACACCCAGATTTTTACAGTATTCATTTGTGATATGAAGAGTAAATTTCAACAATTAAATCTCAAAAAAATAAGAGTTTAAAAATTTCTCAAATCTTGGCACCAACCACTCACTAAGGTAGATTGAAAACCAGAAAATATTAAAAATTTCTTGCACGAGGATTTTTACATTAGCCATTTGGTGATGTAAAGAGTGCATTCCAACCATTAAATCTCAAAAATCAAGACTTTGAAAATTTCCCAAATCTTTGCACCATGCACAAAACAAACCAAAATGAAAAATTTGTTGCACGAGATTTTTATAGTAGTCATTCAGTGATATAAAGAGTGTGTTCCAACCATCAAATCCCAAAATTCAAGTCTTTCAAAGTTTCCCAAATCTTGGCACCAAGCACCGACTAAGATAGCTTGAAAACCAATAAAGCTTAAATATTTCTTGCACCAAGACTTTTACAGTACTCATTTGGTGATATAAAGAGTGCATTCCAACCATGAAATCTAAAAAACCAAGACTTGGAAAATTTCCAAAATTTTGGCACCATCCACCAACTACTTAGCCTAGTCTCACCACCAAACTTGGCTAGTCTAAAAAGAAACTAAAATGAAAAATTTATTGCACGAGATATTTATATTAGCCATTTGGTGATATAAAGAGTGCATTCCAACCATCAAATCTGAAAATCCAAGTCTTTGAAAGTTTCCCAAATTTTGGTTCAAAGCACCCTCTAAGGTATCTTGAAAACAAAGCAAGATTAAAAATTTCTTGCACCAAGTTTTTACAGTATTCATTTGGTGATATAAATAGTGCATTCCAACCATTAAATCTTAAAAACCAAGACTTTCAAAATTTCGCAAATCTTGGCACCATGCACCAACTTAGCCAAATCTCATTGCCAAACTTGGCTTGTTTAAAAACAAACAAAAATTAAAAATTTCTTGCACGATATTTTTATAGTAGACATTTGGTGATATAAAGAGTGTGTTCCAACTATCAAATCCAAAAATCCAAGTCTTTGAAAGTTTCCCAAATATAGGCACCAAGCACCGACTAAGGTAGCTTGAAAACTAACAAATAATAAAATTTTATTGCACCAAGATTTTTACAGTATTCATTTGGTGATATAAAGATTTCAATAATTAAATCTCAAAAACAAAAGACTTTGATGATTTCCCAAATCTTGGCACGAACCACCCACTAAAGTAGCTTGAAAACAAACCTAATTAAAAATTTCTTGTACCAAGACTTTTACAATAGTCATTTGGTGATATAAAGAGTGCATTCCAACCATTAAATCTAAAAAAACAAGACTTCTAAAATTTCCCATATCTTGGCACCATGCACCAACTTAGCCAAGTGTCACTGCCAAACTTGGCTAGCTTGAAAATAAACCAAAATTAAAACTTTCTTGCACGAGATTTTTATAGAAGCCATTTGATGATATAAAGAGTGTGTTCCAACCATCAAATCCCAAAATCGAGGTCTTTAAAAGTTTCCTCAATTTTGGCACCATGCACCGACTAAGCTAGGTTGAAAACCAACCAAGATTAAAAATATCTTGCACAAGGATTTTTACAGTATTCATTTGGTAATATAAAGAGTGCATTTCAACAATTAAATTTCAAAAAACAAAGACTTTGAAAATTTCTCAAATCTCGGCACCAAACCACCCACTAAGGTGGCTTGAAAACCAACCAAAATTAAAAATTTCTTGCCCCAAGACTTTTACAGTAGTCATTTGTTGATATAAAGAGCGCATTCCAACCATTAAATCTTAAAAACAAGACTTTCAAAATTTCTCGAATTTTTGCACCAGACACCAACTTAGCCAAGTCTCACCGCCAAACTTGGCTAGCTTGAAAACAATCAAAAATGAAAACTTTCTTACAAGAGATTTTTATAGTAGCCATTTGATGATATGAAGAATGTATTCCAACCATCAAATCCCAAAATCTATGTCTTTGAAAGTTTCCCCAATCTTGGCACCAAGCCCCGACTAAGGTAGGTTGAAAACCAACCAAGATTAAAAATATCTTGCACAAGGATTTTTACAAAATTAATTTGGTGATATAAAGAGTGCATTTCACCAATTAAATCTAAAAAAAAAAATTTGAAAATTTCTCAAATATTGGCACCAACCACCCATTAAGGTAGCTTGAAAACAAACCAAAATTAAAAATTTCTAGCACCAAGACTTTTACAGTAGCCATTCGGTGATATTAGGAGTGCATTTCAACCATCAAATTCCAAAAAACAAAACTTATAAAATTTCCCAAATCTTGCCACCAAGCACCCACGAAGGTAGCTTGAAAACCAAACAAATTTATAAATTTTTTGCACCAAGATTTTTTCAGTATTCATTTGGTGATATGACTAATGCATTCCAACCATTAAATCTGAAAAACGAAGACTTTCAAAATTTCACAAATCTTTGCACCATGCACCAACATAGCCAAATCTCACTGCCAAACTTGGCTTGCTTGAAAACAAATAAAAATTAAAAATTTCTTGCACGATATTTTTATAGTAGCCATTTGGTGATATAAATAGTGTGTTCCAACCATCAAATCCCAAAATCCAAGTCTTTGAAAGTTTCCCAAATCTTGGCACCAAGCACCGACTAAGATTGAAATTTTATTGCACCAAGATTTTTACAGTATTCATTTAGTGATATAAAGATTTCAATAATTAAATCTCAAAAATAAAGACTTAGAAAATTTTCCAAATCTTGGCACCAACCACCCACTAAGGTAGCTTGAAAACAAACCAAAATTAAAAATATCTTGCACCAAGACTTTTACAGTACTCATTCGGTGATATTAGGAGTGCATTCCAACCATCAAATCCCAAAAAAAAAGACTTGTAAAATTTCCCAAATCTTGCCACCAAGCACCCACTAAGGTAGCTTGAAAAAAAAACAAATTTATAAATTTCTTGCACCAAGATTTTTTCAGTAGTAATTTGGTGATATAAAGATTGCATTCCAACTATTATATCCCAAAAACCAAGACCTTGTAAATTTCACAAAGCTTGGCACCATGCACCATCTACTTAGCCTAGTCTCACCACCAAACATGGCTAGCTTGAGAACAAACTAAAATGAAAAATTTATTGCACGAGATATTTATAGTAGCTATTTGGTGATATAAAGAGTGCATTCCAACCATCATATCCGAAAATCCAAGTCTTTGAAAGTTTCCCCAATTTTGAGACCAAGCACCAACTAAGGTAGATTGAAAACCAACCAAGATTAAAAATTTCTTGCACCTAGATTTTTACAGTATTCATTTGGTGACATAAAGAGTGCATTCCAACCTTTAAATCTGAAAAACCAAGACTTTGAAAATTTTCCAAATCTTGGCACCATGCACCGACAAAAGTAGCTTGAAAACCAACCAAGATTAAAAATTTCTTGCAGCATGATTTTTACAGTATTAATTTGATGATACAAAGAGTGCATTTCAACAATTAAATCTCAAAAACAAAGACTTTGAAAATTTCCCAAATCTTGGCACGAACCACCCACTAAGGTAGCTTGAAAACCAACCAAAATTAAAAATTTCTTGCACCAAGACTTTTACTACAGTCATTTGGTGATATAAAGAGTGCAATTCCAACCACTAAATATAAAAAACCAAGAGTTTGAAAATTTCCCAAATCTTGGTACCAAGCACCAACTTAGCCAGGACTCACCGCCAAATTTGGCTTGCTTGAAAAAAAACCAAAATAAAAAATTTCTTGCATGATACTTTTATAGTAGCCATTTGGTGATATAAAGAATGTGTTCCAACCACCAAATCCGAAAATCCAAGTCTTTGAAAGTTTCCCAAATTTTGGCACCAAGCACCGACTAAGGTAGCTTGAAAACCAACCAAGATTAAAAATTTCTTGCACCAAGATTTTTACAGTTTTCATTTGGTGATATAACGAGTGGATTCCAACCATTAAATCTCAAAAACCAAGACTTTGAAAATTTCCCAAATCTTGGCACCATGCACCAACTTAGCCAAGTCTCACCGCCAAACTCTGCTTGCTTCAAAACAAAGCAAAATTAGAAATTTCTTGCACGAAATTTTTATAGTAGCCATTTGGTGATATAAAAAGTGTGAATTCCAACCATCAAATCCCAAAATCCAAGTGTTTCAAAGTTTCTCAAATCTTGGCACCAAGCACCGACTAAGGTAGCTTAAAGACCAAAATGAAAAATTTCATGCATGATAATTTTATAGTAGCCATTTGGTGATATAAAGAATGTGTTCCAACTATCAAATCCGAAAATCCAAGTCTTTGAAAGTTTCCCAAATTTTGGCACCAAGCACCGACTAAGGTAGCTTGAAAACCAACCAAGATTAAAAATTTCTTGCACCCAGATATTTACAGTATTCATTTGGTGATATAACAAGTGGATTCCAACCATTAAATCTCAAAAACCAAGACTTTGAAAATTTCCCAAATCTTGGCACGAACCACCCACTAAGGTAGCTTGAAAACCAACCAAAATTAAAAATTTCTTGCACCAAGACTTTTACTATAGTCATTTGGTGATATAAACAGTGCATTCCTACCACTAAATCAAAAAAACCAAGAGTTTGAAAATTTCCCAAATCTTGGTACGAGGCACCAACTTAGCCAGGACTCACCGCCAAATTTGGCTTGCTTGAAAAAAAACCAAAATGAAATATTTCTTTCATGATACTTTTATAGTAGCCATTTGGTGATATAAAGAATGCGTTCCAACCACCAAATCCGAAAATCCAAGTCTTTGAAAGTTTCCCAAATTTTGGCACCAAGCACCGACTAAGGTAGCTTGAAAACCAACTAAGATTAAAAATTTCTTGCTCCAAGATTTTTACAGTATTCATTTGGTGATATAACGAGTGGATTCCAACCATTAAATCTCAAAAACCAAGACTTTGAAAATTTCCCAAATCTTGGCACCATGCACCAACTTAGCCAAGTCTCACCGCCAAACTCTGCTTGCTTGAAAACAAACCAAAATTAAAAATTTCTTGCACGAAATTTTTATAGTAGCCATTTGGTGATATAAAAAGTGTGAATTCCAACCATCAAATCCCAAAATCCAAGTGTTTCAAAGTTTCTCAAATCATGGCACCAAGCACCGACTAAGGTAGCTTAAAGACCAAAATAAAAAATTTCATGCATGATAATTTTATAGTAGCCATTTGGTGATATAAAGAATGTGTTCCAACCATCAAATCCGAAAATCCAAGTCTTTGAAAGTTTCCCAAATTTTGGCACCAAGCACCGACTAAGGTAGCTTGAAAACCAACCAAGATTAAAAATTTCTTGCACCCAGATATTTACAGTATTCATTTGGTGATATAACGAGTGGATTCCAGCCATTAAATCTCAAAAACCAAGACTTTGAAAATTTCCCAAATCTTGGCACCATGCACCAACTTAGCCAAGTCTCACCGCCAAACTCTGCTTGCTTGAAAACAAACCAAAATTAAAAATTTCTTGCACGAAATTTTTATAGTAGCCATTTGGTGATATAAAAAGTGTGAATTCCAACCATCAAATCCCAAAATCCAAGTCTTTCAAAGTTTCTCAAATCTTGGCACCAAGCACCGACTAAGGTAGCTTAAAGACCAAACTGAAAAATTTCATGCATGATAATTTTATAGTAGCCGTTTGGTGATATAAAGAATTCGTTCCAACCATCAAAATCCCAAAATCCAAGTCTTTGAAAGTTTCCCAAATCTTGGTACTAAGCACCAACAAAGGTAGCCTTAAAACCAACCAAGGTTAAAAATTTCTTGCACAAGGATTTTTTTACAGTATTCATTTGCTGATAGAAAGAGTGCATTCAAACAAGTAAATCTCAAAAAACAAAGACTTTGAAAATTTCCCAAATCTTGCACCAACCACCCACTAAGGCAGCTTGAAAACCAACCAAAATTAAAAATTTCTTGCAGCAAGACTTTTACAGTAGTCATTTGGTGATATAAAGAGTGCGTTCCAACCATTAAATATAAAAAACAAAGACTATGAAAATTTACCAAATCTTGGCACCATGCACCAACTACTTAGCCTAGTCTCACCACCAAACTTGGCTAGCTAGAAAACAACTTAAAATGAAAAAGTTATTGCACTAGATATTTATAGTAGCCATTTGGTGATATAAAGAGTGCATTCCAACCATCAAATCCGAAAATCCAAGTCTTTGAAAGTTTCCCAAATTTTGGCACCAAGCACCGACTAAGGTAACTTGAAAACCAACCAAGATTAAAAATTTCTTGCACAAAGATTTTTACAGTATTCATTTGGTGATATAAAGAGTGCATTCCAACCATTAAATCTAACAAACCAAGACTTTGAAAATTTCCCAAATCCTGGCACCATGCACCAACTTAGCCAAGTCTCGCCGCCAAACCAGGCTTGCTTTAAAACAAACCAAAATTAAAAATTTGTTGCACGATATTTTTATAGTAGCCATATGGTGATATTAAGAGTGCATTCCAACCATCAAATCCCAAAATCCAAGTCTTTGAAAGTTTCCCAAATCTTGGCACCAAACACCGACTAAGGTAGCTTGAAAACCCACAAAGATTAAAAGTTTATTGCACCAAGAATATTACAGTATTCATTTGGTGATATAATGAGTGCATTTCAACAACTATATCTCAAAAACAAAGACTTTGAAAATTTCCCAAATCTTGGCACGAACCACCCACTAAGGTAGCTTGAAAACCAACCAAAATTAAAAATTTCTTGCACCAAGACTTTTACTATAGTCATTTGGTGATATAAAGAGTGCATTCCAACCACTAAATCAAAAAAACCAAGAGTTTGAAAATTTCCCAAATCTTGGTACCAAGCACCAACTTAGCCAGGACTCACCGCCAAATTTGGCTTGCTTGAAAAAAAAAACCAAAATGAATTATTTCTTGCATGATACTTTTATAGTAGCCATTTGGTGATATAAAGAATGCGTTCCAACCACCAAATCCGAAAATCCAAGTCTTTGAAAGTTTCCCAAATTTTGGCACCAAGCACCGACTAAGGTAGTTTGAAAACCAACCAAGATTAAAAATTTCTTGCACCAAGATTTTTACAGTATTCATTTGGTGATATAACGAGTGGATTCCAACCATTAAATCTCAAAAACCAAGACTTTGAAAATTTCCCAAATCTTGGCACTATGCACCAACTTAGCCAAGTCTCACCGCCAAACTCTGCTTGCTTGAAAACAAACCAAAATTAAAAATTTCTTGCACGAAATTTTTATAGTAGCCATTTGGTGATATAAAAAGTGAGAATTCCAACCATCAAATCCCAAAATCCAAGAGTTTCAAAGTTTCTCAAATCTTGGCACCAAGCACCGACTAAGGTAGCTTAAAGACCAAAATGAAAAATTTCATGTATGATAATTTTATAGTAGCCATTTGGTGATATAAAGAATGTGTTCCAACCATCAAATCCGAAAATCCAAGTCTTTGAAAGTTTCCCAAATTTTGGCACCAAGCACCGACTAAGGTAGCTTGAAAACCAACCAAGATTAAAAATTTCTTGCATCCAGATATTTACAGTATTCATTTGGTGATATAACGAGTGGATTCCAACCATTAAATCTCAAAAACCAGGACATTGAAAATTTCCCAAATCTTGGCACCATGCACCAACTTAGCCAAGTCTCACCGCCAAACTCTGCTTGCTTGAAAACAAACCAAAATTAAAAATTTCTTGCACGAAATTTTTATAGTAGCCATTTGGTGATATAAAAAGTGTGAATTCCAACCATCAAATCCCAAAATCCAAGTCTTTCAAAGTTTCTCAAATCTTGGCACCAAGCATCGACTAAGGTAGCTTAAAGACCAAAATGAAAAATTTCATGCATGATAATTTTATAGTAGCCGTTTGGTGATATAAAGAATTCGTTCCAACCATCAAATCCCAAAATCCAAGTCTTTGAAAGTTTCCCAAATCTTGGTACTAAGCACCAACAAAGGTAGCCTTAAAACCAACCAAGGTTAAAAATTTCTTGCACAAGGATTTTTTTACAGTATTCATTTGCTGATAGAAAGATTGCATTCAAACAAGTAAATCTCAAAAAACAAAGACTTTGAAAATTTCCCAAATCTTGCACCAACCACCCACTAAGGCAGCTTGAAAACCAACCAAAATTAAAAATTTCTTGCACCAAGACTTTTACAGTAGTCATTTGGTGATATAAAGAGTGCGTTCCAACCATTAAATATAAAAAACAAAGACTATGAAAATTTACCAAATCTTGGCACCATGCACCAACTACTTAGCCTAGTCTCACCACCAAACTTGGCTAGCTTGAAAACAACTTAAAATGAAAAAGTTATTGCACTAGATATTTATAGTAGCCATCTGGTGATATAAAGAGTGCATTCCAACCATCAAATCCGACAATCCAAGTCTTTGAAAGTTTCCCAAATTTTGGCATCAAGCACCGACTAAGGTAACTTGAAAACCAACCAAGATTAAAAATTTCTTGCACCAAGATTTTTACAGTATTCATTTGGTGATATAAAAAGTGGATTCCAACCAAGATATCTCAAAAACCAAGACTTTGAAAATTTCCCAAATCTTGGCACCATGCACCAACTTAGCCAAGTCTCACCGCCAAACTCTGCTTGCTTGAAAACAAAGCAAAATTAAAAATTTCGTGCACGAAATTTTTATAGTAGCCATTTGGTGATATAAAAAGTGTGAATTCCAACCATCAAATCCCAAAATCCAAGTCTTTCAAAGTTTCTCAAATCTTGGCACCAAGCACCGACTAAGGTAGCTTAAAGACCAAACTGAAAAATTTCATGCATGATAATTTTATAGTAGCCGTTTGGTGATATAAAGAATTCGTTCCAACCATCAAATCCCAAAATCCAAGTCTTTGAAAGTTTCCCAAATCTTGGTACTAAGCACCAACAAAGGTAGCCTTAAAACCAACCAAGGTTAAAAATTTCTTGCACAAGGATTTTTTTACAGTATTCATTTGCTGATAGAAAGAGTGCATTCAAACAAGTAAATCTCAAAAAACAAAGACTTTGAAAATTTCCCAAATCTTGCACCAACCACCCACTAAGGCAGCTTGAAAACCAACCAAAATTAAAAATTTCTTGCACCAAGACTTTTACAGTAGTCATTTGGTGATATAAAGAGTGCGTTCCAACCATTAAATATAAAAAACAAAGACTATGAAAATTTACCAAATCTTGGCACCATGCACCAACTACTTAGCCTAGTCTCACCACCAAACTTGGCTAGCTTGAAAACAACTTAAAATGAAAAAGTTGTTGCACTAGATATTTATAGTAGCCATTTGGTGATATAAAGAGTGCATTCCAACCATCTAATCCGAAAATCCAAGTCTTTGAAAGTTTCCCAAATTTTGGCACCAAGCACCGACTAAGGTAACTTGAAAACCAACCAAGATTAAAAATTTCTTGCACCAAGATTTTTACAGTATTCATTTGGTGATATAAAGAGTGCATTCCAACCATTAAATCTAACAAACCAAGACTTTGAAAATTTCCCAAATCTTGGCACCATGCACCAACTTAGCCAAGTCTCACCGCCAAACCAGGCTTGCTTGAAAACAAACCAAAATTAAAAATTTCTTGCACGATATTTTTATAGTAGCCATATGGTGATATTAAGAGTGCCTTGCAACCATCAAATCCCAAAATCCAAGTCTTTGAAAGTTTCCCAAATCTTGGCACCAAGCACCGACTAAGGTAGCTTGAAAACCGACAAAGATTAAAAGTTTATTGCACCAAGAATTTTACAGTATTCATTTGGTGATATAATGAGTGCATTTCAACAATTAAATCTCAAAAACAAAGACTTTGAAAATTTCCCAAATCTTGGCACGAACCACCCACTAAGGTAGCTTGAAAACCAACCAAAATTAAAAATTTCTTGCACCAAGACTTTTACTATAGTCATTTGGTGATATAAAGAGTGCATTCCAACCACTAAATAAAAAAAGCCAAGAGTTTGAAAATTTCCCAAATCTTGGTACCAAGCACCAACTTAGCCAGGACTCACCGCCAAATTTGGCTTGCTTGAAAAAAAACCAAAATGAAAAATTTCTTGCATGATACTTTTATAGTAGCCATTGGTGATATAAAGAATGCGTTCCAACCACCAAATCCGAAAATCCAAGTCTTTGAAAGTTTCCCAAATTTTGGCACCAAGCACCGACTAAGGTAGCTTGAAAACCAACCAAGATTAAAAATTTCTTGCACCAAGATTTTTACAGTATTCATTTGGTGATATAAAAAGTGGATTCCAACCAAGATATCTCAAAAACCAAGACTTTGAAAATTTCCCAAATCTTGGCACCATGCACCAACTTAGCCAAGTCTCACCGCCAAACTCTGCTTGCTTGAAAACAAAGCAGAATTAAAAATTTCTTGCACGAAATTTTTATAGTAGCCATTTGGTGATATAAAAAGTGTGAATTCCAACCATCAAATCCCAAAATCCAAGTGTTTCAAAGTTTCTCAAATCTTGGCACCAAGCACCGACTAAGGTAGCTTAAAGACCAAAATGAAAAATTTGATGCATGATAATTTGATAGTAGCCGTTTGGTGATATAAAGAATTCGTTCCAACCATCAAATCCCAAAATCCAAGTCTTTGAAAGTTTCCCAAATCTTGGTACTAAGCACCAACAAAGGTAGCCTTAAAACCAACCAAGGTTAAAAATTTCTTGCACAAGGATTTTTTTACAGTATTCATTTGCTGATAGAAAGAGTGCATTCAAACAAGTAAATCTCAAGAAACAAAGACTTTGAAAATTTCCCAAATCTTGCACCAACCACCCACTAAGGCAGCTTGAAAACCAACCAAAATTAAAAATTTCTTGCACCAAGACTTTTACAGTAGTCATTTGGTGATATAAAGAGTGCGTTCCAACCATTAAATATAAAAAACAAAGACTATGAAAATTTACCAAATCTTGGCACCATGCACCAACTACTTAGCCTAGTCTCACCACCAAACTTGGCTAGCTTGAAAACAACTTAAAATGAAAAAGTTATTGCACTAGATATTTATAGTAGCCATTTGGTGATATAAAGAGTGCATTCCAACCAACAAATCCGAAAATCCAAGTCTTTGAAAGTTTCCCAAATTTTGGCACCAAGCACCGACTAAGGTAACTTGAAAACCAACCAAGATTAAAAATTTCTTGCACCAAGATTTTTACAGTATTCATTTGGTGATATAAAGAGTGCATTCCAACCATTAAATCTAACAAACCAAGACTTTGAAAATTTCCCAAATCTTGGCACCATGCACCAACTTAGCCAAGTCTCACCGCCAAACCAGGCTTGCTTGAAAACAAACCAAAATTAAAAATTTCTTGCACGATATTTTTATAGTAGCCATATGGTGATATTAAGAGTGCCTTGCAACCATCAAATCCCAAAATCCAAGTCTTTGAAAGTTTCCCAAATCTTGGCACCAAGCACCGACTAAGGTAGCTTGAAAACCGACAAAGATTAAAAGTTTATTGCACCAAGAATTTTACAGTATTCATTTGGTGATATAATGAGTGCATTTCAACAATTAAATCTCAAAAACAAAGACTTTGAAAATTTCCCAAATCTTGGCACGAACCACCCACTAAGGTAGCTTGAAAACCAACCAAAATTAAAAATTTCTTGCACCAAGACTTTTACTACAGTCATTTGGTGATATAAAGAGTGCATTCCAACCACTAAATCAAAAAAGCCAAGAGTTTGAAAATTTCCCAAATCTTGGTACCAAGCACCAACTTAGCCAGGACTCACTGCCAAATTTGGCTTGCTTGAAAAAAAACCAAAATGAAAAATTTCTTGCATGATACTTTTATAGTAGCCATTTGGTGATATAAAGAATGCGTTCCAACCACCAAATCCGAAAATCCAAGTCTTTGAAAGTTTCCCAAATTTTGGCACCAAGCACCGACTAAGGTAGCTTGAAAACCAACCAAGATTAAAAATTTCTTGCACCAAGATTTTTACAGTATTCATTTGGTGATATAACGAGTGGATTCCAACCATTAAATCTCAAAAACCAAGACTTTGAAAATTTCCCAAATCTTGGCACCATGCACCAACTTAGCCAAGTCTCACCGCCAAACTCTGCTTGCTTGAAAACAAAGCAAAAATAAAAATTTCTTGCACGAAATTTTTATAGTAGCCATTTGGTGATATAAAAAGTGTGAATTCCAACCATCAAATCCCAAAATCCAAGTCTTTCAAAGTTTCTCAAATCTTGGCACCAAGCACCGACTAAGGTAGCTTAAAGACCAAACTGAAAAATTTCATGCATGATAATTTTATAGTAGCCGTTTGGTGATATAAAGAATTCGTTCCAACCATCAAATCCCAAAATCCAAGTCTTTGAAAGTTTCCCAAATCTTGGTACTAAGCACCAACAAAGGTAGCCTTAAAACCAACCAAGGTTAAAAATTTCTTGCACAAGGATTTTTTTACAGTATTCATTTGCTGATAGAAAGAGTGCATTCAAACAAGTAAATCTCAAAAAACAAAGACTTTGAAAATTTCCCAAATCTTGCACCAACCACCCACTAAGGCAGCTTGAAAACCAACCAAAATTAAAAATTTCTTGCACCAAGACTTTTACAGTAGTCATTTGGTGATATAAAGAGTGCGTTCCAACCATTAAATATAAAAAACAAAGACTATGAAAATTTACCAAATCTTGGCACCATGCACCAACTACTTAGCCTAGTCTCACCACCAAACTTGGCTAGCTTGAAAACAACTTAAAATGAAAAAGTTGTTGCACTAGATATTTATAGTAGCCATTTGGTGATATAAAGAGTGCATTCCAACCATCTAATCCGAAAATCCAAGTCTTTGAAAGTTTCCCAAATTTTGGCACCAAGCACCGACTAAGGTAACTTGAAAACCAACCAAGATTAAAAATTTCTTGCACCAAGATTTTTACAGTATTCATTTGGTGATATAAAGAGTGCATTCCAACCATTAAATCTAACAAACCAAGACTTTGAAAATTTCCCAAATCTTGGCACCATGCACCAACTTAGCCAAGTCTCACCGCCAAACCAGGCTTGCTTGAAAACAAACCAAAATTAAAAATTTCTTGCACGATATTTTTATAGTAGCCATATGGTGATATTAAGAGTGCCTTGCAACCATCAAATCCCAAAATCCAAGTCTTTGAAAGTTTCCCAAATCTTGGCACCAAGCACCGACTAAGGTAGCTTGAAAACCGACAAAGATTAAAAGTTTATTGCACCAAGAATTTTACAGTATTCATTTGGTGATATAATGAGTGCATTTCAACAATTAAATCTCAAAAACAAAGACTTTGAAAATTTCCCAAATCTTGGCACGAACCACCCACTAAGGTAGCTTGAAAACCAACCAAAATTAAAAATTTCTTGCACCAAGACTTTTACTATAGTCATTTGGTGATATAAAGAGTGCATTCCAACCACTAAATCAAAAAAGCCAAGAGTTTGAAAATTTCCCAAATCTTGGTACCAAGCACCAACTTAGCCAGGACTCACCGCCAAATTTGGCTTGCTTGAAAAAAAACCAAAATGAAAATTTCTTGCATGATACTTTTATAGTAGCCATTGGTGATATAAAGAATGCGTTCCAACCACCAAATCCGAAAATCCAAGTCTTTGAAAGTTTCCCAAATTTTGGCACCAAGCACCGACTAAGGTAGCTTGAAAACCAACCAAGATTAAAAATTTCTTGCACCAAGATTTTTACAGTATTCATTTGGTGATATAAAAAGTGGATTCCAACCAAGATATCTCAAAAACCAAGACTTTGAAAATTTCCCAAATCTTGGCACCATGCACCAACTTAGCCAAGTCTCACCGCCAAACTCTGCTTGCTTGAAAACAAAGCAGAATTAAAAATTTCTTGCACGAAATTTTTATAGTAGCCATTTGGTGATATAAAAAGTGTGAATTCCAACCATCAAATCCCAAAATCCAAGTGTTTCAAAGTTTCTCAAATCTTGGCACCAAGCACCGACTAAGGTAGCTTAAAGACCAAAATGAAAAATTTGATGCATGATAATTTGATAGTAGCCGTTTGGTGATATAAAGAATTCGTTCCAACCATCAAATCCCAAAATCCAAGTCTTTGAAAGTTTCCCAAATCTTGGTACTAAGCACCAACAAAGGTAGCCTTAAAACCAACCAAGGTTAAAAATTTCTTGCACAAGGATTTTTTTACAGTATTCATTTGCTGATAGAAAGAGTGCATTCAAACAAGTAAATCTCAAGAAACAAAGACTTTGAAAATTTCCCAAATCTTGCACCAACCACCCACTAAGGCAGCTTGAAAACCAACCAAAATTAAAAATTTCTTGCACCAAGACTTTTACAGTAGTCATTTGGTGATATAAAGAGTGCGTTCCAACCATTAAATATAAAAAACAAAGACTATGAAAATTTACCAAATCTTGGCACCATGCACCAACTACTTAGCCTAGTCTCACCACCAAACTTGGCTAGCTTGAAAACAACTTAAAATGAAAAAGTTATTGCACTAGATATTTATAGTAGCCATTTGGTGATATAAAGAGTGCATTCCAACCAACAAATCCGAAAATCCAAGTCTTTGAAAGTTTCCCAAATTTTGGCACCAAGCACCGACTAAGGTAACTTGAAAACCAACCAAGATTAAAAATTTCTTGCACCAAGATTTTTACAGTATTCATTTGGTGATATAAAGAGTGCATTCCAACCATTAAATCTAACAAACCAAGACTTTGAAAATTTCCCAAATCTTGGCACCATGCACCAACTTAGCCAAGTCTCACCGCCAAACCAGGCTTGCTTGAAAACAAACCAAAATTAAAAATTTCTTGCACGATATTTTTATAGTAGCCATATGGTGATATTAAGAGTGCCTTGCAACCATCAAATCCCAAAATCCAAGTCTTTGAAAGTTTCCCAAATCTTGGCACCAAGCACCGACTAAGGTAGCTTGAAAACCGACAAAGATTAAAAGTTTATTGCGCCAAGAATTTTACAGTATTCATTTGGTGATATAAAAAGTGGATTCCAACCAAGATATCTCAAAAACCAAGACTTTGAAAATTTCCCAAATCTTGGCACCATGCACCAACTTAGCCAAGTCTCACCGCCAAACTCTGCTTGCTTGAAAACAAAGCAAAATTAAAAATTTCTTGCACGAAATTTTTATAGTAGCCATTTGGTGATATAAAAAGTGTGAATTCCAACCATCAAATCC
>JAFNIE010000927.1:0-22093 GCA_027742785.1 Vigna reflexopilosa | reverse complement strand
GTTGAATACATGCATGCATGCGTTTGCGTTTGCTAAGCAATCTGTCCAGAAATCATGCCCTGAAGACCTTTATTTATAGTGAGGTGTAATGGGCTTTTACCTTTTTGGGGGCCTTGGGCACGGCCCAATAATACCTTAATCTTCGTTAAGGACCTTAATGTGGGTCATTAGGCATTTAACCATGTAATCAACAACAGTGCGTCCGGTTGGGAAGTGAATGGTCGGCCAGGGAATGTTACCCCTAGGTGGGCCGTCCCAATTCTTGGGCGGGCTGATCCTTTGCTTGGTGCCGGACGTCCAGCTCTTGGGCGGGACGTCCAGTTCCTTGGGCGAAACGTCCTGATGGCTTCCTTGGGCGAACGTCCAGTTGGCGGTTGCGGACGTTTCCGCATTGGCAGCGGCACGCCCCACATTGGGCGGACTTACACATTGGGCTGGCGCTCCACTTTCTTGGGCGGGCTTACCACATTGGGCGGACGTCCTAATCCTTGGCGGACTTACCCCATTGGGCCGGACGTCCCCAATTCCTTGGGCGGGGACTTACCACATTGGGGTGGGCGGACATTCCCCAACCTTGGGCGGACGTTTCCACTCCTCTCAGAAGGTTGGCGCGCTCGTTCGGTCCTGATTCCCTGGGCGGACGTCCCTTGGGACGGTCCGTCCGGTTTCTAAGGACGGACGGTCCCAGACTATTTGGGCCGGACGGCCGATTACTGTGCGGGACCCCGTGTCCTTCATGACCGGGAGGAACCTATCAGTACAATAAGGCCCCCGAAGCCCGAAAGCATAATGTTAATTGTGCGAAGGGGTTGTCCGTTGCCTGGGATGGGCGTCATTTTTGGAAAACCGCTGGATCCATGCAGAACTCGGACTAATGTGTTATTTGGGGCGTTCGGTCTTTGTTGCTTGACAGCGGGTGGCCGCTCGTTCATTTTGGAACGGACATGCCATCTTGGGTGGACCGTCCAAAGGGGTGGACTGTGTCGTCTTGATTGCCATTTTTGGGGGGCGGCCTTGTTAACCGTTCGCTCGGTCTGTGCTGGGAGGAACTTTATCAATACATAAGCCCCCCAAGCCCGAGCGGTAATTTAAATTGTGCGAAGGGGATTTGTCTTAGATGGTCCCCGAAGTGTTGGGGTCCATGTGGAGGTTCGACTCTCGGCGTACCTTGGAGGGACAAATGGCCGGAAGGGTTGAATTGACGTTCCTCCTACTCTCAGATCAGGTGATACATGACCAGATTCGGAAGTTTACAGGATGGCCGACTGATCTCCTGAATGCCAGATTTGGCTAAGTTATGGACGAGCCAGGCTCCTGTTGAATGCCAGATTGTGGCCTAAGTTATTGGATGGCCGGGCTCCTGTTGAATGCCAGAATTTGGCTAAGTTATGGGATGGCCGGCTCCTGTTGAAATGCCAAGATTTGGCACTAAGTTATGGATGGGCCGGCTCCTGATGAATGCCAGATTTGGCTAAGTTATGGATGGGCGGCTCACTGTTGCATGCCAAAGATTTGGCTAAGTTATGGATGGCCCGGCTCCTGTTGAAATGATGCCAGCTTTGGCCTAAGTTATGGGATGGGCCGGCTCCTGATGAATGGGGCCAGATTTGGCTAAGTTATGGATGGCCGGCGTCCTGATGAATGCCAGATTTGGCTAAGATATGGAGGGCCGGCCTCCCTGATGAATGCCAGATTTTGGCTAAGTTATGGATAGGCCGGCTCCTGTTGAATGCCAGATTTGGGGCTAAGTTATGGATGCGGGCCCTGTGAATGCCGATTTGGCTAAGTTCATGGATGGCCAGGCTCCTGATCGAATGCCAGATTTGGCTAAGTTATGGATGTCCGCCGGCTTCCTGTTTGAATGCCAGCTTTGGCTAAAGTTATGGATGGCCGGACTTCCTGTTGAATGCCAGATTTGGCTAAGTTATGGATGGCCGGTTCCTGATCCTTGATGAATGCCAGATTTGGCCTAAGTTATGGATGGCCGGCTGCTCTGATGAATGCCAGAGTTGGCTAAGTTATGGATGGCCGGCTTCCTGGTGAATGCCAGATTTTGGCTAAAGTTATGGCTGACCGGCTCCTGTTGAATGCCAGATTTGGCTAAGTTATGGAGGAACCGGCTCCCTGTTTGAATGCTAGATTTGGCTAAGTTATGGATGGCCGGTCCTGTTGAATGCCAGATTTGGCTAAGTTATGGATGGCCGGCTCCTGTTGATGCCAGATTTGGCTAAGTTATGGATGGCCGGGATCCTGTTGAATGCCAGATTTGGCTAAGTTATGGATGACGGCTCCTGTTGAATGCCAGATTTGGACTAAGTTATGGATGGCCGGCTCCTGTTGAATGCCAGATTTGCTTCGTCCCCAACCAAGCTGAGAGTCATTCTCTCTGGAACGCTCTTTTTCACCGGCTTGGAGTTTAATAGGGCGGACGGTCTTTCGCTCCGTCGTCCAAACAAGCTGAGAGTTGTTGTCGGTTGGAACACTCTTTTTCACCAGCTTGGAGTTTGGTAGGGCGGACGGTCTTTCGCTCCGTCGCCCAACCAAGCTGAGAGTTGTTCTCGTTGGAACAACCTTTTTTCACCAGCTTGGAGTTTTGTAGGGCGTACGGTCTTTCGCATTGTCGCCATCGTTGCCGGTTACCTGCATATGAAGGGAACATAGCGAATTTCAAGTTAACGAAAGATGTGTCCGTACCTTGTAAGGCCGAAAATATGCTATGGCCAAATGGCCGAGAAAAGGTTGAGGCCGAATGGCCGAGACTGTGCTGAGGCCGAACGCTCTTAATCAGGTGGAGGCCGAATGGCCGAAATCATGACGAGGCCGAACGGCCGAAATAGTCTGAGCCGAACGGCCGAGACAATTCTTAGACCGAGCGTCCTTAAATATGAGGAGGCCGAACGGCCGAGACTGTTGAGGCCGAACGTCCTTAAATATGAGGAGGTCGAACGGCCGAGACTATGCTGAGGCTGAACGCTCTTAATCAGGTGGAGGTCGAATGGCCGAGGACATATGTCGTGCGGCTATGAAGTACTGGTGATGGGGTTGTCCGTGCTCATTTCTCGTGGTCACCTTTGGGTAACCGAAGTTACACGGCCCCACGGTGGGCGCCAAATGTTTCGACCGTGTCCGGGCGGGCCCTGTTAAAACATACCTGAATGGACGGACGACTGACGGGAAACGCTGGAGCCGGGCGGACGAACGGTCGCGAATACTAGAGACGGGCGGACACAAGGCGGACGGGCGGACGACGAAGATGAACGTACGGACGACTGATGCCGAACACTGAAGCCGGGCGGATGAGCGATCACGAACGTCGGAAACGGGCGGACACCTTTAGCTGGATCCCACGAACCGAAGCAAGCTTCACTGGCGGACGAAACCAATCCGGACGATCGCTCTGTGGTACAAACCGGGCGGTCGTCTTCCAATCCGGACGCTCGCTCTCTGCACCAAGCTGGACGGGCGTCCTCCCCTCCTGGCGGATGATCCTCTGCACCAAACCGGACGGGCGTCCTCCCCCTCCTTGGCGCTGCTCCACCCTCCCAGTTGGGGAGGGGCCGGGTACCTGCTAAAGGCACTCCGACGCTCAAGTCAGTAATATGACAGGGCGTTGAATAATGCATGCATGCGTTACGTTCTAAGCAATCTGTCCCGAAATCATACCTGAGACCTTTATTTATAGTGAGTTGTAATGGGCTTTTACCTTTTGGGGGCCTGGGGACGGCCCAATAATACCTTAATCTTCGTTAAGGACCTTAATGTGTCATTAGCATTTAACCATGTAATCAACAACGTGCGTCGGTTGGGAATGATGGTCGGCCAGGGATGTTACCCTAGGTGGGCGTCCAATTCTTGGGCGGATGATCCTTTGCTTGGGCGGACGTCCAGTCCTTGGGCGAACGTCCTACTTCTTGGGCGAACGTCCAGTTGGCGGGCGGACGTTCCGCATTGGGCGGACGCCCCACATTGGGCGGACTTACCACATTGGGCTGGCGCTCCACTTCTTGGGCGGGCTTACCACATTGGGCGGACGTCCTATCCTTGGCGGACTTACCCCATTGGGCGGACGTCCAATCCTTGGGCGGACTTACCACATTGGGCGGACATTCCAACCTTGGGCGGACGTCCACCTCTCAGAAGGTTGGCCACTCGTTCGGTCCTGATCCCTGGGCGGACGTCGTTGGACGGTCGTCCGGTTTCTAAGGACGGACGGTCCAGACTATTTGACGGACGTCCGGATTACTGGCGGGCGTGTCTTATGCCGGGAGGACCTATCAGTACATTGCTAAATAATAATTTAAAACAATGCCTTATACTAATATATTCGTAGATTAAATTTTGAATTTTATGATACTTGTTCTAACTTTCACAGCGATATGCAGTGAATAATTTATCTTTTGTTTGGATTGATAAATGATTAATATTATTGGAAAAAAATATAATTATATAAATATTTTTAATGAGAAATATTCAAGTACGTTATTACTTTTTAAAATAAATTTTGATATTAATAATGAATCAACAGAATTAAATATAGTTGTAAATAAATTTTATAATTGTAACATTTTAATTTTACCAACTTACAACAAATAAAATAAGATGTTAATAAAACAAAACAAATTGCTTAAACAAATAAATATAAACTATAAATAACTATAATAAAATATATTTAAAATTAATATGAAAAGTTATTAGACAATCACAAGAAAAAATTTGTTAAACACTTACTTCTATTCACGTTAATAAGTTGATTATCGCAAAAAGTAAAATATACAAACATAAAAAAACATCAAAAGAAAATGATAATGTAAACTAACATGCAAAATTTTTTTATAAAATAATTAAATCATATAAGATTTAAGCAAAACATCTATAAAATATAAAAACTCATAAAAACATATAAACTCAATTATTCGCAAACATACTTTTTATTAAATTATCAAATAAGAGATTTGTTAAAATATAAAACACAGATAAGATACAAATTTAATCACATGTTAAATCATATGATATTTCAATTAAGTTATTATTATATATAAAAAAGAAGAGAAGAGTATAACATGTAGAGTTGAATGAAAACATTCAATATATTAATCTTTCAAAGTTTACAATTTTTTTTATAATTTAATGCTTGAACTTTAGTTAATTAAATTTAATTTAAGATTTTGGTGAATATTAGGATATCTTTCAATTAAAAATTATTTTTGTGATAATTAGTTCGTCGTTATATGTATCTTTTTTTCTTAGTCTTGCAATAGTATATTTTGTATACGCCGAAGATGAGTTAAGAATTACTATTAAGAACTAAATTGTGTCTAAGTTTAATTATAATTATTGTCGCAACCGGAATCGCGACGGGACGACGATCCAAAAAAGAAACAAGTTTTGAAAAGAGATTTTGGAGTCGCCACCATAGTTTATTATGGAAAACTACGGAAAAACCATAAAACGATAAAGCAGGGTCCACGAAAACCAAATTCTGGGTTCGGGAGTCGGTTACGTGTAGGGAAGGTATTAGCACCCTACAACGCCTGCCCGAAGGCAGTACCTTTAACTAAATGCACGAATATGATGTGGTTTTAAAATTGTTTAACTATTCCCTAAAATAAAATTCTAAATAAACAAAATATATTTTTTTAGTTTTTTGGGCCCGACAAGGATTGACCTTGCTCCTACGTATTCTCATTCAAAATGAGAAATCAGGGTTACGTAGTTCTTTTTGAAAATGCTTGAGAGATTTGTTTGAGAAATTGATTGAAAGATTTGTCTTGAAATGATTTTGGGATTTTTGGGAAGTGAACCTGACAAGGACTAGCCTTGCTCCTACGTATCTCCACTTTTGATGGAGAATCAAGGATCACGTAGTTCTGGGTAGGAAGATTGATGGTTGTTTAAAATTGTTGATGTTTTTGGGTTTTTTGAAGATTTTATACCTTTTTTGTATTTTGTTTCAGAAAGAGAAAAGGTTGTTAGCACAAGGACGATGCGTGCGATCACACATGTGCACAAACCTTTAAAACATATTTTTTGGTTAATTTTACTTAAGGAAAAGAAAAGGTTTTTAGCACAAGGACGATGCGTGCGATCACACATGTGCCTAAACCTTTAAAACATATTTTTTGTAATTTCAATTAAGAAAGAGAAAAGGTTTTCAGCACAAGGACGATGCGTGCGATCACACATGTGCCTAAACCCTTAAAACGTATTTTTTGTAATTTTAATTAAGAAAGAGAAAAGGTTTTCAGCACAAGGACGATGCGTGCGATCACACATGTGCCTAAACCCTTAAAACGTATTTTTTGTAATTTTAATTAAGAAAGAGAAAAGGTTTTCAGCACAAGGACGATGCGTGCGATCACACATGTGCCTAAACCTTCAAAACATATTTTTGTGAATTTCTTTATTTAAATTGTAAATATTGCATTATTAAATATATATTTAGGAAAAGTAAATATCTAGAATAAATGGATAGAATAAAATAAAATAAGATAATAAATATAAAAATAAAATAAATAAAACAAATGAAATGAAATAAAATACAATAAAATAAAAAAAAAAGCAAATAAGTAAATAAAGCAAATAATGAGGGGTCCGAGAAAAGGAGTGCCGAACGCTCGTACGTTGAGAAAAATAGCCTGGATGACGAGCGTTCGTTGGTGATACGACGAACGTATGCATGCACAGTTGATGGCGAACGGACGCTGAGAAAAATAGCCTGGATGACGAGCGTTCGTGGGTGATATGACGGACGTACGTCGAGTACAGGATGGTAGATGACGAGCGTTCATTGGGAAAGGAGGTTGAATGACGAGCGCTCGTTGGGGACGAGCGTTCGTTGGGACGAGCGTTCGTTGGGGAATTGACGAACGAACGCTGGGAAAGGGGCGAAATGACGAGCAGACGTTGAGAACAGGAGGCTGGATGACGAGCGCTCGCTATGGACGAGCGTTCGGTGGGAAGATGAGACTGGGTGACGAACGCTCGTTGCGGACGAGCGTTCGGTGGGAAGATGTGGGAAATGGATGACGAACGCTCGTTATGGACGAGCGTTCGTTTTGAAGATGAGACTGGATGTCGAACGCTCGCTATGGACGAGCGTTCGTTAGGAAGATGAGGCTGTATGACGAACGCTCGTTGCGGACGAGCGTTCGTTTTGAAGATGAGACTGGATGTCGAACGCTCGCTATGGACGAGCGTTCGTTAGGAAGATGAGGCTGGATGACGAACGCTCGCTATGGACGAGCGTTCGCTGGGAAGATTGGGCCGGATGACGAACGCTCGCTATGGACGAGCGTTCGCTGGGAAGATTGGCGTTCGTTAGGGAATTAGATGTCGAACGTTCGAAAAAGGCCAAAAACGTGCGTTTATTCTGGGCTTGGCCCACCCGGGTGATTTCTAACCTAGAATTCCCTTAGGGGTTCTCTCACTCTACACTCAATGCTGCCTCCCTCCATCGAGACCCAGGTCTCTTTCTCTCTGACCAGGAAAACCTAGGGCTGGGAGGCACGCCGCCGCCACCTCGGCTGGAACCGGCCACCGCCACCTCCGAACCAAACCCGCCACCGCGACGAAGATGGGCACCGCGTCACTGCCCCCTCTGGACCAGCCACCACGTCACACCGCGCCTCGATCCGGCCACCCAAGGAGGGGTTCCTCTCCGGCGTCTCTGCGCCGCGCCTGCCTAACTGGCCGCCGCTCACCACCGCGACCCAGTCACCACGCCACCACCTCCCGTTCCAACCCTTCCTCTCTTTCCTCTTGTATTTTTCTTGACTGTACAATGGGCTATGTTTGTGGATGTTGTTTTCTGGAGGAAGAAGATGAAGGCGTGGAGATGGTGAGAAGGAAACAGTTAGAGGCTCGACTTTATGCGTGTGTTTGGAGAGGTGGTATTTGCTGCTTGAGGATTCTATTTTGCTGAGGAGTGGAGATGATCAGAAACGTTGAAGGGTTCCATGAACAAGGGAAGAAAAGAGAAAAGAAGAATGGGTTTTGTGTTTGTTTCTGTTTCTAAGTTTGACTGCAGGTGAGGGGGAGTGACACGCCGAGGGAGTTCTCGGTGGTTGAGAGGGCGGTTCCAGTGGGGAATGGAATGGTCAAGGGACGGTGAAGATTGATGTTCTATTGCCTCTGTTACATGATTTTTCTGTTATGTGTTTTGTGTTTACTGCTTCAATTTCAGTATTGATGATTGGAGATGAACAGAGGCTTGGGGGACATAGCTTATGGAACCTACCTCATTTTGAGCTTGCTTGGAATAGAAAAATAAGCCCATAGAAGTGGACGTGGGGAGGGTGGTGCGACAATGAACATATACAGTGGAATGTATTCAAACAACAGTCATACGTAAACAGCAACTTCAACAGAGATATGTGTAAGGGCAAACAAACAACTCTCTAAACAGCATTACTTACCTCTCGAAGATCCGCTTACTACGGTCAATCTCGTGCTTCCAATGAGTACTCTTCTCCTTTGAGTGGCTGATTTCCGTCTCCTTTGCAGGTGCAAAAATGGTGAAGAATTCCCCAGCCAAAATCCCAAGAGAAGGCCCAGAGCTGTGTCAAAAACCCTTTGCTTTTTTCTCCCAAAACCAGAATAATCACCCCCTGCTCTCTCTCTGTCTTTTAGTGCCGAAATCCCTGCCAATTCCGTCTGCCCAAATCGAATGTACTAGCCCCGTACGCTCCAAATTGTCTCTGCCAACACTCCGCGCACTCTGCAGAAACGGTTTCTGCCCCCTCTTCCCAGCACACACACGTACACTGTTCCCTCCAAACCAAACATTCTTTTTTCTTCTTTTTTTTTTTTTAACATTTGACAAATGAATTAAAATAAAAGAACACAAAGATAAAAATAGAATAAAATAAGACAGCCTAAAATAAAAAAAACTCTAAATGAAAAATTAGAATAACCAAAAAAATAAAATAAAATAGAACACAATATGATAAAATAAAATACAATAACTCAAAATAAATTTTGAATAAAGATAAAATAAAATAAATTAATTCCATTATTATTTATTTATTCATCCGGACGAAATTAGGTGTTGACAGCTGCCCCTCTTTACTTAGATATTACTAGATAATTTGAAAATTTGATATTTTTGTATTATCTGAGTAAAGCTAAGTAAAGATTGAAACACTAATTTCGTTTGGATTTCAAAACAGAACACCAAGAGGATTCGACCATTGCCTAATAGAAGGCCAAAAATCACAGAAAAACTAGAGGCGCCAGACAAGACTAGGCTTGAAACGCTGAACCAAAACCGTGCTTGAGGGGAACGAGGTGTACAAACCTCGTGGAGGGTGTACAAACCCTGAACGAATGATGTGAGGTGTAATAACCTCGTGGAGGGTGTACAAACCCTGTGAATGAATGATGTGAGGTGTACCAACCTTGTAGAGGGTGTACAAACCCTATGGATGAATGATATGAGGTGTACTAAACTCTTGGAGGGTGTACAAACCCTATGGATGATTGGTGTGAGGTGTACTAACCTCGTGGAGGGTGTACAAACCCTGTGGATGAATGATATGAGGTGTACCAACCTCGTGGAGGGTGTACCAACCCTATGAATGAATGATGTGAGGTGTACAAACCTCGTGGAGGGTGTACAAACCCTGTGGATGAATGATATGAGGTGTACTAACCTCGTGGAGGGTGTACAAACCCTAAACGAATGATGTGAGGTGTGCCAACCTCGTGGAGGGTGTACAAACCCTGTGGATGAATGATATGAGGTGTACTAACCTCGTGGAGGGTGTACAAACCCTAAACGAATGATGTGAGGTGTGCCAACCTCGTGGAGGGTGTACAAACCCTGTGGATGAATGATATGAGGTGTACTAACCTCGTGGAGGGTGTACAAACCCTAAACGAATGCTATGAGGCGTGCTAACCTCGTGGAGGGTGTACAAACCCTATGGAATGAATGATACGAGGTGTACTAACCTCGTGTAGGGTGTACAAACCCTGTAGATGAATGAATGTGAGGATCAATAGGCTCGACAAAGGCCTTGAGGTGTGCTATCGAAGAAACAACTCTGGGATTCAGATCTTTTTTGAAGAAACATTGGTAAATACTGAGCAAAACATTAGAGAGATTTAGATATAAAGGTTTGCTAACCTTTTTCACCACTTCATTTTCCCTTTACGGATTTTTGAACAATTTTCTTTGCTTTCTATGAAATGATGTTATGTTATGATGGTGCATGAATGCATATGGGCCAGTGGTTTCGTTCCCTTCTTTTGCTCTCGCTTTCCCTTTCTTACACCCTTCTTTTTTTTTTTTTTTTTTTTTTTTGTTTGGCGAAAATTCTATGCTTGGAATCCGTTGTCAATGTTGACGTCAAACGCGATGTACGTTCGAAATGCATTCAGTCAAAATAATGTCAAGAAGCAGTGGGTTCTTTGATGGAAGGAAGAGAACGTAACTAGGGGTTCAAATTCCCTCTAGCACTAGCTTGAACCTGAAAAGGTGCGGGAGATGAGTATGAAAGGTAGATGGTTGAATGATTACCTGTGGGTAACGTTAGCATTTGAATTTTTCTTACTTTGGGAGGTGTTGTTTAGTATCTACACATGCATGGCCCGCTAGGGTTGCCCCAACTTTGTTGCGAATAGTAAACTTGATTTGGAGAGGGGGAAAGGTTCGGGTAGGAAGGATTGCCCCAATTTGGCGATTCCTGATTGACGGGGAGACTTCACATTTTTTGTCTTTTCCCTTTTTTTCGATGTTTTTATTTTCTTTCTTTTTTTCTTTTCTTTTTTTTTGATTGTGCCATTCACCACATCATTTCGTTTCAGGGTTAAATTCGTGAGAAAGATTAGGACAAACAGTCTTCAGTCAGCGTGGACTTTTATTGGCTTGTACCGTGGCTAAAGGTCAAAGGGTTTTGAAAGAAATGGATAATGAAGGCTCAAATAAGTGTTTGGCGGTTAAATTGTTTCAACAAGAATCATTTGCAAGGTGTCGAGTCAACTATCCCTCAAGATTTGAGACTTCGAGCATCCTTTTATTTTCATTGCTGTTTTTTTCTTTCTTTTCTTCCCCTTTTGGGTCGCTTGCTTCGTTGTCTCTGTTGTGTACTTCTTTGAGACTTTATATATTTTTTATTTCTTTTTCCTTCTTTTTTTTTTTCAGAAATCCCCTCCTTGATTTCGGATGCCCTTGATGTACCCTTTAGGTTGACATCGATGTGCTAATGATTCTTGTCGGGGGTGATGAAAACAAATATAATTTATGGCTCAAAAGGGGTGCAATTGGATAAACTTCTTTTAACGTTTGGATAAAGAAAAAATGGCCACACGTCACTCTGAATCTTTGCTTACCTTACTTTCTCGCGACCTTAGCCCTGGAATAAAACTCGGTAGTGGTTGACACATCGACTTCATTGTTTTTTTTTTTTTTTTTTTTTGTTATTATTTTTTTTATCATTTTTTTTTATCTCCCAATCAACAGATCGTTGGGGATGTGTACCACGATGAACACTGCCCCAGTATTGTATTCATGACAACCCCTTGTTCTAATGGGAAATGAAAAGGTTGAGGGTTCAAGTAGTATGAATGCAGATGCTCTAGCCGGAAAAGAACGATGGTTACCCCCGAAACCTTGCATCAGGAGAAGACCCAACTTTGGTATTTTCAAAATTTATTTGGCTTTTGCTTTTCGAAAACACTACGCCCTTGACAACCTCATTGACAACGAATTCAGCATGTGTCTTTTCTTTTGCTTTCTTTTTTTTTTTATTATTATTTTTTTTTTATTATTTTTTTTTACTTTTTTACGACACCCACCAGGACCGAGCTAAGCCGACTGAATACCCGTGATGCTTTTATTGACATTCGTTCAATTATTTTCGTTTTCATTCCTCTTTATTTACCTAAACAGCTCAGCGCGACATGCAATAATTTCAGAAAGTATGAACAAAAATTTAATATGCGGTATTTATTGAATGAAATAACACAGATTACAACAATTTAAAAGACAATGTTAATATTCGCTAACGACAACCCCTATCACAGAATCATCATACATAGAACTTTTTGACCGCATCAGAATTAACCGGTAACGGTAATTCCTCCCCATCCATCCTTGTGAGAATTAGTGCCCCACCAGAGAATGCTTTCTTCACCACAAACGGCCATTCATAGTTCGGGGTCCACTTGCCTCTATGATCTTTTTGGATGGGCAAAATCCTCTTCAACACCAGTTCGCCCTCATGAAACTCTCTTGGGTGCACCCTTTTGTCAAATGCCTTTTTCATTCTCCTTTGATACAGCTGTCCATGACACACTGCTGTTAACCTTTTCTCTTCGATAAGGTTGAGTTGGTCGAATCGGGTTTGAACCCACTCAGCTTCCTCTAACTTAGTTTCCATTAACACGCGTAAGGAGGGAATTTCGACCTCAAATGGAAGTACCGCTTCCATCCCATACACTAGCGAGAACGGCGTGGCCCCAGTTGATGTTCGTACTGATGTGCGGTATCCGTGCAGAGCGAAAGGAAGCATTTCGTGCCAGTCCTTGTAGGTGACCACCATCTTCTGCACAATCTTCTTGATGTTCTTGTTAGCAGCCTCTACTGCCACATTCATCTTTGGACGATAAGGAGAGGAATTATGGTGGTGAATTTTGAATTCCTCACATAACTCCGCCATCATCTGATTGTTCAGGTTGGTAGCGTTATCAGTGATGATCTTGTTAGGTAGCCCATACCTACAGATCAACTCCTTCCTTATGAATCTAACCACAACCTTTCTAGTCACGTTGGCATACGAAGCAGCCTCAACCCACTTGGTGAAATAGTCGATTGCGACTAGTATGAAGCGATGTCCATTTGACGCTTTTGGTTCTATAGCTCCGATGACATCTATTCCCCACATCGAAAATGGCCATGGTGCAGACAACACGTTCAGAGTAGTGGGTGGCACATTGATGTTATCTGCATATATCTGACATTTCTCACACTTTCTCACGTGTATGCAACAATCGTTTTCCATGGTCAACCAGAAGTAACCAGCTCTTAAGATCTTCCTGGCCATCGAATGTCCATTCATGTGTGTACCAAATGTACCTTCGTGCACTTCTTTCAATATCAACTCGGCTTCCTTTGCATCCACACATATGAGGAGGACCATGTCATGGTTTCTCTTGTATAAAACATCCCCACTTAAGATGAAACTGCCGGCCAACCTTCTTAGTGCTCTTTTATCGTTTTCAGACGCATCCTCAGGGTATTCTCGGGTTTTAAGATAACGCTTGATATCAAAGTACCAAGGCTTACCGTCTAACTCCTCCTCGATGAAGTGGCAATATGCGGGCTCTGCATGGCTTTTCATTTTGATTTTTGGTAATTCTGCATCTTGATCAACCTCAAACATTGACGACAAGGTGGCCAGTGAGTCTGCTAATTGATTATCTTCTCGAGGTATATGGTTAAATGTGATGGAATCGAAATACTCCATTAATCCCCTGATGTAAGCTTGGTAGGGAATTAATTTTGTATCCCTAGTTTCCCATTCTCCTTTCAGTTGATGGATGACCAAAGCCGAATCTCCATATACATCCAGAATTTTTGCCTTAGACTCAATTGCTGCTCGAATACCCATGGCACAGGCTTCATATTCAGCGATGTTATTTGTGCAGCTAAAACACAACCTTGTCGTCATTGGTATATACTGACGCTCTGGGGAGATAAGCACTGCCCCTATTCCATGTCCCGTCACATTCGAGGCTCCGTCGAATAACACCGTCCACGCTTTTTCGTTTCGGTCTTCTTTGTTCTCTTCGAATAGAGCCATGATATCCTCATCAGGAAATTCAGGTTGCATTGGTTGATAATCACAAAGGGGTTGATGAGCCAGGTATTCTGCTAGTGCGCTACCCTTGACAGATTTTTGAGTGACATATACGATGTCGTACTCTGACAATAGCATCTGCCATCGAGCTATCCTTCCAGTAAGAGCAGGCTTTTCAAAAATATACTTGATAGGATCCATCTTGGATATCAACCATGTGGAATGACTCAACATGTATTGCCTTAAACGATGAGCGGCCCACGCCAATGCGCAGCAAGTCCGCTCTAACGATGAATATCGTTGTTCGCAGTCTGTGAACTTCTTGCTCAAGTAATATATAGTGTGCTCTCTTTTGCCATCCTCATCATGCTGACCCAACACACAACCCATTGACTTGTCCAATACAGTCAAATACAAAATGAGTGGCCTTCCTGGTTTTGGTGGACGTAACACAGGAGGGTTTTGTAAGTATTGTTTGACTCTCTCAAAAGCGGCCTGACAATCCTCATTCCACACCACAGCCTGATTCTTTCGTAACAACTTGAACAGTGGTTCACAAGTAGCAGTTAAGTGGGAGATGAATCTAGCAATGTAATTCAATCTACCCAAAAACCCTCGAACTTCTTTTTCCGTTTTAGGCGCAGGCATTTCCATTATCGCTCGCACTTTGTCTGGATCCACCTCTATCCCCCTCTGGCTGACAATAAAGCCCAACAATTTCCCGGATTTCACTCCAAATGTACATTTGGCGGGATTCAGCCTAAGCTTATACTTCCTCAATCTCTCGAATAACTTTCTCAAGTTGAGGACGTGTTCTTCTTCTGATTCGGACTTCGCGATCATGTCGTCCACATAAACTTCAATCTCCTTGTGCATCATATCATGGAAAAGTGCCACCATCGCCCTTTGATATGTTGCCCCAGCATTCTTGAGTCCAAAAGACATCACTTTATAACAAAATGTGCCCCACAATGTAATAAAAGTAGTCTTTTCCATATCTTCTGGCGCCATCTTGATCTGGTTATACCCCGAAAAACCATCCATGAACGAAAACAGTGAATACTTGGCTGTATTATCAACCAGGGTGTCGATGTGTGGTAATGGGAAATTGTCCTTTGGGCTTGCGCGATTCAAATCTCGATAATCGACACACATCCGAACTTTACCATCCTTCTTAGGCACCGGTACAATGTTTGCTACCCATTCTGGGTATCTCGCCACAGCTAGAAACCCTGCATCGAATTGCTTCTGTACCTCCTCCTTGATCTTCAAGGACATTTCCGGTTTCATCCTTCTTAGCTTTTGCTTTACCGGTGGGCATTCCGGCTTGAGCGGGAGCTTGTGTTGTACAATATCTGTATCGAGGCCTGGCATGTCATTGTAAGACCAAGCAAACACATCCCTGAACTCCCTCAATAAGTCACACAATTTTTCTTTCACTTCTGCTTTCATGGCTGTACCGATCTTCACCTCCTTTACCTCATCCCCATTCCCTAAATTGAGTACTTCAACATCTTCCTGGTGAGGTTTCATCTCCTTACACTCTTGTTCCACTAGTCTCAACAGTTCAGGAGGGGGTTCCGGGTCATCATCACAATCATCTTCCGTATTATTGACGGGGCGCCCAAAATCAGGAATATCAACATAATTACTTTCAAAACATTCATTGTCATATCTGCATTATTGGAGTTTATGAAAAGGAAATAAATAAATGAAAAACGACGAGGAATGCAAAATGATGATAAAACACAAACAAACACACTTTGATTATCGCGCTGAGCATAACAAACTAAAAGCGTCAACCCGTAAGTCATAAATCCTAAAGCCCCGGGTAAAGCTATAGGATTAATTAAAGTTATTACATCTTATTCAAATTAAGCATCACGGGCAAATTCAGCATCTCCCAGTTGTCGAGTCGTGCATCCGGGGAGCAGGCCCACACGAAACTGGAACCTTCCGATCCATCTTCATCTCCCACAGCTGCTATGTGGCCAGTGTTAACCCAACCAGCACTGCGAAAGCTCTCCTTGAGGTCACAGATACGAATTCTTCCCACTTTGGGCTCCCGTCTTTCCATCCGAGCCAGACTGCGCTCCCTCCTTTCTTCTATCAGCCTTCTCCTATCCTCCTTGGTGGGCTTGTATCCCAGGCCATACCTATTCTTGTTCTCGACGACTTCCAGAGGGAATGCTCGCCCCTGTCCATACCTACCCAAACCTTTCCCATGCACATAACCTTCTTTTAGCATGACTTTGGCCATCATGATAGAAGCACGCGACAGATGTGGGCTGATCGCGAATGGCTCCACGTAGGTGTTTCCCACGATCTCCAGAGATTGGAAAGTTGCCTCGAGAGCTTCCTCGGCTACTTCAATATAACGGGAGGATGATGGTCCGCTCACAAGGAGGTCCTCCTCTCCTGATACTATCACCAGCTTATCTCCCATAACATATTTCAGCTTTTGGTGTAGTGTGGAAGGCACAACTCCTGCAGAATGGATCCACGGGCGACCCAACAAACAGCTATAAGCCGGGAGGATATCCATAACTTGAAAGGTCACTTGAAAGACACAAGGACCGACTTGAACGGGCAATTCAATTTCTCCCATCACTACCCTTTTACTGCCGTCAAATGCCCTCACAATCATAGAGCTCGGCTTCATATGCATTCCATCACAGGGGAGCTTCTCCAATGTCGATTTTGGCATGACGTTCAGAGAGGAGCCATTGTCCACCAAGACACGCGCTATAACGTGATCCAGGCATTTCACAGAGACATGAAGGGCTTTGTTATGACCTCTCCCCTCAACAGGTATCTCTTCATCAGTGAAGGTGAGGTAATTATTAGCAACGATGTTGCCAACAATGCCCTCGAACTGGTTCAGAGAAATACCTTGTTCTACATGAGCCTCACTGAGTATCTTCATCAACAACTTTCGGTGCGAGGCAGAGTGCATGAGTAATTCTAGCAAGGAGATCCGGGCAGGCATGCGATTCAACTGTTCCACCACTTTGTACTCACTCTGTTGTATGAACTTTAGGAATTCACCAACTTCTTCTTCAGATATTTCCCTCTTCTCCTCTGTGTCGGGGGTCTCCTCGGCCTCCACGTTCTTCCCCCTCAAGAACTCCTTTGCTTTTGCAGCCATTGTTGCTTCCCTATCATTGGTTCTTTCTCTCGCCAATTCTGGTGGTGTAAAGATTCGACCACTTCTGGTCATCCCACCAATGCCTGATATGTTTTCCACAGTCGGATTTGCATATTCTCCCTCATCTAATGCAGTTGCCCCATATCTCCATGGGACGACTTTCTCGTTCTTATAAGGGAAAGGGGTTGGCACTCGGATGACCACAGACGGATTTCCTTCAGTTACCAGTGCAGGGGTGGTCCTAGTAAAATGGATCACCAAAGGTTCGGGTAGAGTCACATCAGATTCTCCACCAATTTGTGCAAATACTTCTTCCTCTCTGACCTTGCGGCACACTTGCATCAGATTTCTATCAAGTAAGTCTTGTAGAAAAATCTCGAATTCCATACATTCCTCAATAGAGTGCCCGGCCTCCGGATGGAGTGCGCACGCTATACCCAGATCATAATCGCCCTTCACTAGGCCCTTCTTCAACAAAGCTTCAAAGATAAACCTCCTAGAACTTCGGATTTCGCCCACATCTCTTATCAGATCCTGGTTTCCAACCTCGACGGCGTTCGTCGAGGAACTCCCGTGCCCGGACAATGGATTAGTATTGACGTTGGGCTGGTCCTCTTGAAACTTTAACCAACCCGAATCTATCAGAGCCTGAACTTTGTATTTGAGAGCCATACATCCTTCGGTCGAGTGGCCAACGCCTCCTGCATGATAACTACACCTGGCATTCGCGTCATAACCCCTAGGATACGGCGGCTGTACAGGCTTCATCGGACAAATGGCGACCAGACCCTTTTTGACTAGGTTAGGTAACAATTCAGTGTAGGTCATAGGGATTGGGGTGAACCTAACAAATTGATTTCCCCTTGGGTTGTTGTTGTGACCCACATTCAGATTTGGGCCCATGTTTGCGACCGGTCTTGCAGCTTCGGTTGGGATACGCTGCGGTGAATAATACGCTTGTTGTTGTTGAGGCCTAGCTTGGTGAACAAACGTGGTATTAGCAGCATAAGGAGGTGGGTTTAAGTATGGTCGATAATTAGGATTGGGAGCTCGTCCTCTCCACGCAGGCATTACCGACGCAGCATGTACCTCCCCCTCTTTTTTCTTCCCCTGATTGAAGCTGGGCTTTTTGTAGTTTGTAGCTGCAGGTGGGCCATATGCTATCTTCCCGTTTTTCAATCCAATTTCTATCCTCTCACCAATGATGATGGTGTCAGCAAAATTGACAGATACATTCCCAACCATATGCTCATAAAATGGCGGCTGGAGTGTGTTTACGAACATCGACACCATCTCCTTATCAAACAACGGCGGCTCAACTTGCGCAGCCAACTCTCTCCATCGCTGGGCGTACTCTTTGAAAGTTTCATTGTCCTTTTTTGTCATATTTTGCAGCTGCAGACGGTCCGGAGCAACATGAGTATTGTATACATATTGTTTACGAAGGCGTCAGCTAGATCCGCCCAACAACGAATTCGGTATGGCTCCAGGTGGGTGTACCAGTTCAATGCCACCCCAGCCAAACTTTCTTGGAAAACGTGGATGAGTAGCTGCTCATCATGAGCATACGCAGCCATCTTTCTGCAGTACATGGTCACATGGCTTTTAGGGCAAGTGTTACCCCTATATTTTTCAAACTCCGGCGCCTTGAACTTAGGCGGGATTTTCAAGCCCGGAACCAAACTTAATCTGGCCGCATCTCCAAACCCGTAGCTCTCAACTCCCTCAACAGCTCTCAACCTCGCCTCCAGACTTTCCAACCTACCCGTCGCTCCAACGAGGCTACCGAATCCCCCAACCATTGTGGCGTGCTGTGCAGCTTCGGCTGAAGAATCCTCCCTAGCAACCACACGCGGTACTGGGGTCACCCGAATTCCATCAGTTGTGTTGGTCTCATTCATTCCCGTGCCCACCATGGGAGCCGACACTAAGACAGGTCCCTGAGTGCCGGTGGTTGGTGGTATATTGACAGTCGCGGGGAACGAGAATGAAGCGTGCTCAACTTCTGAGTACTCTCCTACAGGAGGAGTGTAACCCGGAGGTAAACCATACAGTGGGAAAGGAACAGATTGGCTCGCAGCGTTGAACATTTGAGGATAAGGGTGAGCATTCCCCCCAACATGCGTAGATGAAGACTCTCCAGCAGTCTTCATGGATTCAAGCGTCGCCAAGATCTGGCCGATCTGGTCCTTCAACTGGCCAACATCCGTTTTGAGAGACTCCTGTGACTCCTCCCAGCTTGCCATGGCTTTTGAGTTTGCCCGGGTCCGGTAGGGATGTCGTGGAAATTTGGTCGTCGTTTTTTCTCACGCGTACTGCTTTATTATTTTAATTAATTAGATGGAAATGAAACATGCTGAACAAAAGAAAAGATGATGCATGCTAGTAATAGGGGGAAATCACAAGATTGTAATGACATTACTGATGGAAATTAACACAAGCAGATGCTAAACAACATCCCACACCTTTCATTTAAAGGGAAACAAGTTCATTACATTTCTTACAGGAAACAAATCATAAAGATCTCAAAATACATCAATTCCTATCCCGAGTGATGAGGGATTTCATCTCGTCTATCAACTGTTTACAGTGATTAATAAAAAGCTCTATCTCTACTGGTGGGCTATAAAAGTGGGTACTCGCTTCAGCTTCCGACACCATTCTGGGGATGTCTTCAATTGCCCCATTTGCCAAAGCAGCCAACTGAGAGAAGCTTTCCTTCCAATGCTTTACGGCCGTTTCTTGCTCTGCGATGTGCTCTTTCATTCGCTTTATCAAGGCCTGATGCCTTTCTCCAAATTCCATCGACCTCCATCGCTCCTCCTGCTCCTCGATGTAATCCTCCATCTGCTTTAACATGGCTCGATATTCCCCTTCAGCCTCTGCCAGCTTCCAGCGCTCCTGATTCAACTCCGCTTCAAATGATGTAGCCATTTCCTTCATTTGATGCCCCGATTCTTGTACTTGGACTTGCGCTTCCCTTAGTCTTTTTAGGGCTTCCCTTTTATCCCTCTTGGCTTCTTCATAGAGTTGTTTCCACTGTCTGCCCTCTTCTAGAGCCACATTCTTCTCATTCACCCTCATGGATAACTCCTTACTTGCGGCCGCAAGATCCTGTTTTACTCGGAATGTATAATCTCTCTCTGCCTTCTGGCTTTTGACAATGTTTTCATAAGCCCGTGACTTTTCTTCGTTATCATTCCTCATATCCACAAAATCATTGCGAGCTTTCTGTAATTCATTTTCCAACCTAGCATTCCTCACCCTCAATTTCTCCACCTCAACCTTCAGCTGTTTCACCTCTTCACTTTCTGGGGCTAGGGATGTTTCTTCACTTGCTGATTGATCATTGATGGGCTTAAAAGGCAACTTGACTTCTCTTACCCTCCCCAGAATCCAGGTATGGTAACTAACCCTGCTATCCATCACTCCACTCCTCAGGTCCTTCTCTGCTCGCACCACATTTTCCCAGGCACTTCTGACTCTCCTCAACATTTCAGTACAATGTTCGTCCTCATAGTAGATGAAGAAGGCTGTGAGATAATCTGGTGAAGGCGCTCCCTTCATAGGATATCCGAACTGTCTTTGGACCAAAATAGGGTTGTAGTTAATACAATACCTAGCGCCTATGAGAGGTATGTTAGGGAAGTTGCCACAATGATGGATAGATGGTTTAGTCTCAAGCCAAGGAAGGCGCCATTTTACGTTTCCCTCTCTCAAACCGGCAAAGAAAAGAGCCCACCCATTACCTCCTTGATGCGACAGATTCTCAGGTGAACTTCTAACATCGACTACCCCCTTAAATACTCGTGCCGTCATCCACGCATATAACGCCGGCAAACAACAAAGAATCCTCTTCCCTTTTCTCTCCTGGCAAAAACTCATAGTCCCATACACATCTGCGAGGACTGCTGTTACGGGGTTTTCTGATCTCGTCTTTTTTGCCACGAAGACATCAATAGCAGTGTAATCTACAAAGTCTTCCAGCTTGGGAAACAAGACAATGCCAAACACAGTGAGGGCTAGTACATCCATGAAGGTCTCCCATTCTTCCCTATCGCCCAGGTCGTGCAAATATTGTTCAAGGTAACCTTGTGTCAGCCCTCGAATTTGATGTCTCGTTATCAACCGGTTCTCCAATTCATTGGGCTGTAATTTCATTATAATAGCAAGGGTAGAAACAGAGGCATGATGCTCCAAGTGCTGATATGGCTTGGTACCCTCTAATGGCAAGCCCAGAATATGCTCAAATTCTTCTACAGTTGGCGCCAGCTGGAAGTCCTGGAAGGTAAAACATCTCAGGGGAGAATCATAATACTGAGCTAGAGCTGTAATAGCGGGCAACTGTACTTTCACCTCCATTAAACTCAACAAATTCCCATATTTCCTCCCGAAGGCTTCTCTCTGTATGGTCTTGAGTCTTCGGCCTAAATTTATCAACCCGGTCAAATTTCCAACATGTGTCCTTAGGCTAGACTTCTTTCTTAAAATGGCGGAGTTGGTATGCAGTGTAGCATCAGATCTGGTGTCAACATCCATCTCGTGTGAAGTCAAGTGTATACCTGTGATTTCCCCTAAAACCAACATGTTATTAAATGATGCATGAATATGATGCATGATTATAAAACAACACGATGAATCAAATGCATGCATGGCATGAAAATGCAATAACATAATTTTCGAAAAAGAACGAACAGCGTGAGGATTACAAGAATACACGTTTCTCCCTTTGTGCCCTAATAAAGGTTCAATGGCTTGGATTCGATGTCAAGTATATGCAATCTCACAAGGATGGTCTCTTGAACCTAGAGGTCAATGGTCACTAGAGCTATGGCCCCCTTCATAGCATCTCCACAACAGTCGAGTAATCAACTAGATGAGGAGACACAAGTGAAGAGAACAAACTCTAGCTGGAGTTCTCACGATAGCCAGACAGGAAGTACATCCCAGAATGACACCGCTACACAACTCCTCTAATTCTAAGTTACGCTCAGACCCGGGTATAGGGCCCCACTCATGATATGCACAAAGTGTGTGTGTGAAGGGAGAATGCAATGCATACCCAAACCCTCACCTGCAAAACAACCAGAAAATTTCCCAGGCAGATATAAACATGTTTTCTACCCTAGGTTTCAATATCCAACAA
>JAFNIE010000926.1:0-22126 GCA_027742785.1 Vigna reflexopilosa | reverse complement strand
AAAGCTGAAAGGTTTATTTATTCATCCGGCCCGCGAAATACCATAGAGCAACATGCTGAACATAATGCGTCAGCAAGAACCATCATGTGGACCTCCCCAGGAAATCCCCTCTGGTCCTCGAGAACTCTGTCCTCGAGAACTCTATCCTCGAGAACTCTTTCCTCGAGAACTCTGTCCTCGAGAACTCTCTCCTCGAGAACTCTCCTCGAGAACTCTCCTCACGAGAACTAAAAGATGCATCTCATATTCTTACCATTTCTGACAAAAACATTTGTAATTAAATTAATAATAATTTCATTAAATTAATAATATTTTTTCAATAATTTAATAATAATTATTTCATTATATCTCGAGGACAGAGTTCTCGAGGACAGAGTTCTCGAGGAAAGAGTTCTCGAGGATAGAGTTCTCGAGGACAGAGTTCTCGAGGATAGAGTGGATTTCCTGGAGGTCCACATGATGGTTCTTGCTGACGCATTATGTTCAGCATGTTGCTTATGGTATTTCGCAGGGCCGGATGAATAAATAAACCTTTCAGCTTTAGGACCACCCTCAGATTTTATAAATAAATAACCTTTTCGCTTTTCCAAAGCCCATGTGAAATTATTCTACCTTTCAGTTGACAAGAAAGCAAATGCTGCTAAGAAGGTTAAACCTGTACACGTCACACCTACAATCTCAAACAATGGAAGTCTGTATCTATTTATTTTATATGTGTAATCCATCAAAAATACAACATTAAATAAGTTTAATAATTTCACTATATCAAGATATGTCCAAAACAAGTCAATAATAACCTTTGAATCGTCGGCACACTACTCATATAACTGTACTTATCCTGGTCCAATGATATTTATCATAGGGGTTCAACCTGCAATTATTTCAAAATAGATGAATGGAGGTAGGAAACTCAGGTTCCAGAATCAGACTACTCATACATGGAACTAACCTCCAAGAAATCAAGATCATTAAGGAACCTCCTAATGTACGAAATGACTTTTAATCTGGTCTTAAATATATCTCGAATCTCTGGATTAAGCATCAAATCCAAATGGCGAAGCCTATATCTAGTTTCCTAGAAAATAACAATTCATTCAATAAAAGATATTATAGCCTATACATGGATATTGACATAAAGATGAGGAAAAAAAAGGAGATAGTTCAAAAGGAATCTTTCTCTTCAATTCAGCTTTCACAAACAAAAGTAATAAACACAATTTTATCACATGAAGCAGAAAATATTTTTGATCCAACTTTAAAAGAAAATAATGCAATATTTAGGCACATACAAAAGAGCATCCATACTCTTACTACTGTCCCAATGTCGGTTCCAACAGGAGAGCACGTACATACAATCAATTTAAAAGACTAAAAACAATGGTAACATATATTGTACATTTCATGCCAATTATACCTGATCCTTCAAAATATGTTTCAGGATTCCTAGCATTCCCTGCAACCCATGGACTTTTCTGCAAATTATTAAAGTAACAACATAATTGCATAAGATCGCCAAACAGCATAAAAAATTATATATATATATATATATATATATATATATGCTGACCTTCAAATTGCATTATCAACAGCAGCAGCGGCAGACTTTTGTCTTGTCATCGTATGCAAACAATGAGACAGCACCACAAAATTCTTGGGGAAAATACTAAGTTCACCCTTCTTACTTTTTCCTGGATAATTAAACACAGGAAAATTGTAGATCGCATTCTAACACTAGATAATCAGAATAGAAAAATGATGAATTAAAAGCACAAGAGTATAACAAAGATGAATATATGCAACTAAATAACACCTACATTTTAAAGACTAACTACTGGTGTTAAAATGCTTCCCAGTTACTCAAAATGTGACACAACTTCCCTAGTCTTGAGGAAAAAATCAGTAATAATATTGAAATAATCAAAATAGAATTTATATCACACCTAACAAAAATATTGGAGATAAAATGATAGTCTCACTCATATTTCCAAGTCATCAAAGTCTTGTTGAAATCTTGTAGATGCATAAAGATAAATTGGGCCAAAGAACCTATAAAAGTCTCAAGAGTACTGTGCATGTAATAACTTATCTCCTATAATGTTTCAAGTGGTAACTCTGAAACTCTAAACCAAAAGCTATCGATTCTTCATCAAGCTTCTTCTTCAATCTCCTCCAAGTCCTCAACATATCAGCCTGAATTAGCCCCCTGTAAAGGGTCTCAAAGGTACCTTTCAGAGGAAGAAACCCATTCTCTATTATCTCAACAAAATAATGGCAAGCCTCCCTCCAGTTCTGCCTCTCACACAACCCATGTATCAAAGGCGTGTACAAATCTAAATCCGGCCCCGTCCCACTGACCTTCATATCATCCCATATTTCCTTCACAACTCTGATCTTGTCCATCCTCAAAAACATCCTAATCAAAATCACATAGGTGTGCGAGCTCAGGGCACAGAACCCATCCTCCTTCATCCTCTTGAGCATCCTCAACGCACTCTCAGCATCCTTCCTTCCTCTATACTCCTTGAAGAAGCAATTGTACGTTGCGGCACATGGACTCACTCCATCCTTCACCATCTCCTCAAGCAACCTCTCTGCATCCTCAAGCCTCCCACACGAAGCAAGACACTTGATAACCGAGGTATACATCACCACATTGGGAAAAATCCCTTTCTCCTTCATCAACCTTAGCTTATCAAGCACCAACTCCGGCTTATGCGCGCGGCTATAAACATGAAACAAAATCGAAAAGCTAGTCACATCCGGCTCAATCCTGTTCTTGCGCATTTGATCAAACACCTCCTCTGCGTTCCTTATAGTCCTCTCAAACCTCTCCTCAGGGTGCAAACTCACCTTCCTACAGACCCCATTCAACAAAACATTATAAGTAACAATATTAGGCTCAATCCCTCGCTCAATCATTTCGTTTAGAAACGTTTGCACGATTTTAACCTTCCTCAGCTTGCACAGATCAAAACCGTGTACATTTTCACGTTGGGAGGGAAAGTGGTTCGGTTTCTGTTGAAAACCTGGACGGCGAGTATGACGTAGCCATACTTGCAGAGCGTGTCGAGCAGGAAGCAGAAGTCGTCGGGAGTCGTTTTGGCAAAGGCGTCGATGTCGTGGAAGGCGCGTACCGCCTGACGTGTAAGGCCGACCGCTGTGAGGCGGCGAATTAGGGTTAGGAAGGTGGCGGGGGTTGGATGGAGTGGGCCATTTCGACGACGAGTTGCCATGCGACGTCGAATTGGCGAACCTTGGCGACAGAATCGATGACGAGCGTGTAGGAGGCGTAGGTGAGAGGGGGGTTGGGGAGGGTTTTGGCGTAGTGGAAGAGGGAGAGGGCTATCTCGGAATGGTTCTTGAGGCGGAGGAGGATTTGGAAGAGAAGGTCGGGGTGAGGGTGACGCCGTGGAGCTGGAGGCTCGATTCGGTGGCGTGGAAGGGGTTGTGGTGTTGCAGTAGGAGATTCGACACCAATTCGGCGTCTTTGGATTCACTTGGTGGCGGTGGAACGGAACAGAAGCGGCGGAGGAAGAACGGAGAAAGGAAGGAACTCTGACGGAGTTTCAATAAGGCCATAGCGTGTTGTAACATTGACTGGCATAGGTTTTGGGATTTCACCACTCTCCACCTCGTCCTCCGTCTCCGCGGTGGTGGCAAGAAGCGCAAGAAGAAGACATATTCTTTCAACCGTACAAAAACCACATTAATCAGTCAACGATTTTTTCAACAAGTAATTTTCGTGTTCCGCTACAAAACTTATTTTCTTTTCTAACTAAAACCTTCTTCTTAACTTAGAAATCCAGTGCATGGGATACGATGCACCGTGGTGCGTACAACAACAGCTGATATTATCAATCTATCAGCTATATTAATTTATTGCTAAATGGTCCATGATAAGTTAAAAGAAGTAAGTTAAACTACGGGCTAGGCGGTGGATGGTGGAAGAGGGCCAAGGGAATAGGGTACGCCAGAGTCAAGGATCCAAGCGTCACGGTCAGTGGAGTTAGCCAGCTCAAAGAACTTCCCGGGGTAGTAATCGGCAGCCTCAACAGGGGTAATCACCTTAAACCCTGGCCAGGTGATTCTTCCGGTGGTGTCCGCACCGGGACCCCTGTTGTTGAACTCGTAGTAGGTGCAGGTATCTTTGGAGGCGCTTCCCATCCAGGCCATGTACCCTTCGGGAGCGAAGATGTCGTCGATTTCGGAGTCCATTATCACCACCTTCGAGAAAAGCTTCTAGGGCCTCCCGAGGTACGCGATCTTCGGGGTCACGGCTTTCAGGTCCGCTTCGCCGGTGAAGATGCAGCTCTGGAACACCAGGGCGCTGGGGCTGTCGATCTTGGTCCTTCCTCCGGCTGTCACCATGCACTGCTGGTTCTCCATTGGCTTCCTCGCGATGAACTTGCAGTTCTGGAAAACGGCGATTGCGTCCCCGAAGACAAAGTCGATTGTGCCGGTGACAATGCAGTCTCGGTAAAACTGGCGCTGGGACTGGGTGTAGAGGGTGTCTTGGTAGCCGTCCATGTGACAGTTGTAGAACACTGCCTTGTCAGCTGTTACCCTCAGAGCCACAGCTTGGTGCTTCTCCGCTCCTGCCGTGTTCTCGAACCCAATGTTCTTCGCCATGAAGTTTGCAGCGTTCACACCTGCCAACTCATCATTGTTAGTTCATTCATTCGTTTGAACCACATGCATGCATATATGCATCACAGTTATTTGACCCTCAAAAAATGGAAAAATTTAATTAGGTAATTTGGCGGGTACTTACCGACGGTTGCGGTGTTGTAGGTTTGGAAAGCATCGTCGTAGTTTTTATTGCCGGTGATTCTGGTGAGGGTGGGGCCATCGCCGATCATGGTAACAAAGGACATGTGCTTGTTCAAGTTAACATACTCCCTGTAGACACCGGCCTTGATGTAAATCACAAAAGGCGTCTTGTTCTTCTTAGGCACCAGTTTGAGAGCCTCGTGGATTGTGGTCACCTGTCCACTCCCATCCTGAGCCACCACCACATTTGGTTTGATATCAGTAGATTCCAGAATTTTTCTCTGCCCTTTACTCACCCACGATGGGAACCCATCAACCAAAGTTTCTTCGGCGAGAAGCTTCCTGTGACTAGTGGAGCCGAAGGAGGTCAAGTTGAGACCCTTGAAGAGAGACGACACACCGTTCGCGCGTTTCTGCTCATCTCCAATGACGTGTTCAGAACCTTAGCTATTGTCTTCCCAGCCTCGGTGGTCGTGTTCTCGAACCCGTCCAAGCATGTTTGCTGGTGGGCAATGGTACCCGAGATCCAAACCTTGAGGTCATAGGCGTAATCGTCCATCTTGTTCAGGTCAAACTTCTCCAAAGTCGCAGCGGATTCGTTTATATCATCCACAGCGTAACCTAGTACTTCCTTGCAAATGTCCATGGCCTGTTTGGTCATGTTGTCGGTGGCCAACTCGTGGTACAGCGTTGAGTTTTCAATTTTGCTGTGAATCTCCTGAGAGGTGGCGTTGAAGGCGGTGATGATAAGTTGCTTCAAGTCGGTGTTATCGTCGGAAGCATTGGCGAGACTCTTGTGGCAGGTTTCTTTGTATTCGGCCGATTGACATATCATGTTGGCGCTCTTCTGAGATTTCACGATGCTGCCGTCGCCTTCTTCTTCCGTGTGGTGGCCATGGACGTCGTCATTTATGCCAACGGCTACAGCGGCAACCATCGCGATCAGGAGGACGGAAGAGACGCTCAAAACTGCGAGCTTCTTCTTCCTCTCATGAGCACTGTCGAATCCATTCGCCATCCCTAGCAGCTTAAGATTATTGTAGAAACCCTTTTCGTGTTTTTTTTTTTTTTCCTGTTGGGTTGAACTACTCGGAACAGTGGTTTTCTCAATGCCCTTGAGCGGTGCTGATTGCTGCTTGGTGGTTTGAATGCGAGAGGCGTATTTATATAGGATTGTGTTGATGAAACCAAAGGTCCAGAATGAATCCATTTTTGTGTAACAGACCATGATCAATTGCTCCTAATTTGTTAAACATGGCATGCATGCGACGACGTTAGGGAAAATGTGGTCGTTCAGTAATTTTGATCAGTTCAATTGTTTGGCAAACGACGATAAATAGCATTTAGGGCACTTCGTTGCATGATGGACTCAGAAAGGAAGATTCATTATTGGAGACATATACCAGTCAAGAATGTAAATTCGGTTTTTGCATGTAAATTCGGTTTTTGCCTCCAAGTAGGTAAATTTGCCTACTATATTATTAAAATAGACAAAATCAAAGTCAAAAAATCAAATTTGTCTACTATATTACTAGGGACTTTTTGTTCATTACACACTCATAAAGGATTATCAGAGACTCTGTTACTGCATTCAACTTGCTGGTAATCGATTACCAGACCCATTTTGAAGTCGTGCAGGGGCACGATTTTACAACGTTGTAATGGATTACAACGTTGTAATCGATTACAAGCCCAAAAGTCGTTTTTGGGATGCACGACTTCGTCACTGTTCATGTGAACAATGCGAAGTCGTGCAGGGACACGACTTCTTTTTTTAGAAGTTGTCTGGTCTCTCACGACTTCTCTATTTCAGTAATTTTTTTGAAATTTGCCTATTTTCGTAATTAGAAAATAAAATTTGCCCATACAAAAACCTGTAAATTCACATAAAATATTTGTAACTTTTGTACAATATATTAAAGTAAATTTATGTATCTTACACAGACTATAACTTTAATATTAATTTATGCCAAACCTGTATTGTTTTTATAAATATATTGAATTCTTACAAAAAAAATAATAAAAAGAATCTAATCAACATTAAAATAAAATAATATAATATGAAAAATGTTATAAAAATATCATTATTGCGTCAAAATTTTAGTAACTACAAATATATGTATATAATTTTATGATGATGTTTAATTAAAAATAAATGCTTTTAATAGTAATATTGTACTCACAACAAAAATTATAACAATCGTTAAACAATTTCTTTTACATGTAATAAGTTGTGATAAGAAAACATATTTATATATTTGATTAGCTAATATATAAATAGAAATATTAAAAAAAGTCAAATAAATAAGCAAAAAGTACTATTTTTATTGTTTACATTCCAATTCTCTTTCTCAAGGGTAACTTTCATAATAGGCTGAATTTTTAATGAAAAAGAGAAATGCTGAATGGAAAGTAAAAACAAATAAATGTGAATCAGGTGAGGCTCGGGAAATCAAACTAAATTATATTAAATTATAAATAATTATATTATATTAAACTAAAGAAACTAAATTATTTAAGATAATAATTGAGTTATACTGTTTTAGAATTTAATTTTTAAAAACTGAACTTACATGAATTAATTAATAATTATACTAAATTTGATATTCAACCATTAAACAGTTACAAAAAAATGACTGTTAAATAAAATATGTAATTATATGTCTCTGTTTTAAATTAAAATCTATGTTTTTAAATAATAGTTCTGTTTTAGCGTGATTTAAAATATTTTTATTTTATCCAAGTTTAATATAAAGGTTATGATTTATCCTAAAAATATTTTTATTTATCTACTTTAAAGAGAAAAAAGTCACCATAAAATTTTATATATACTTATATAAATATTCTCAGAGAGACACAATTTCATTGTGCTTTGGATTGTCTCCTGTGAATTTAACCAAAGAATAGTTAATTAACACAAAAATTAACAAAAAAAAGAAGAAGAAGTCCTCAATTAGATGCTAAAATTAAACTAGAAGTGGAAATTTATGAGTTTAATTAATATACGAAAATTAAACTTAAAAGATGCAAGAATAGAACGACAACAAGATTATAGATAAAATCTTTGTGAGTAATTAAAAAAGAAAATGTGATGGAAAAAAACTTTACCGTAAAGCATGATGGAAGAGAAATATAGAAGAGATCATTTATACAGTTAACCTTGACCTTGAATGAAAATATATAAGAATAAGGTGATAATTGTCCAGATAAAAATTTTAAAAAATATTTTATTTATTGTTTTGTATTTGTCTATTTTATTTGATTTTTTGTGAAAAAAAATAATTTTAAAATTACAACAACTTTTTACACCTAATTAAAGGGAATTGTTTCTGGACAAACCTTCTTCTTGTATGTAACCAATTATTGGATTAAATCCAGTTTGATAGAACATTTCTCTATTTTAGATTTCAGTTGTAGCATGCATTATGTGGCAATTCTTACACTAATTCTCAATTTTAGATCCTTTAATGCAAGAATGTGTGTAGCATGCACACTTGTTTTTATGTAAATTATACTTATCAATATATAAATAAATTCACACCTGGAAAATCAGTGTTAATGGTCCACGTAAGCGAAAATTAGTGTGCTCTCCTTAATTTATCTCTAGCTTCTACTCTTTGCTAATGTATGAGTCGGTGACATGAATTGTGTCTCAATAGAGGAATTGATTCTTAGTTTTTATAAAAATTATTAGTAAAATAAAAATAATATAAAAAATAGAGATAAATAAAATAAATAAAAGATTAAATAATAAAATAACAGAAAAAAATGAAATTATAAAAAAATTTAAAAAGATAAAAGAAAATGATAATTAAAATAGGTTTATTTCATTGTTTTTTTAATATATTGTTCAATTAATTATTGTTTTAAATTTTCAAATTAATCAATATAAATTCTCAATTAATTTTTTGGCATTCTTATTAATCAAAATATATTTTTAATTAAAAACAAAAAAATTATATCAAATTTAACCAAAGTATATTTTCAATTAAATATTTAACGAAAGTACATTCTTGATTAATTCTTTTTAAAGTTTTCATCTTAAATTAAAGTGCATCCTCAATTGTTGACAAAGACTCATTAATTAACGGCATTCTTATTAATCAAAATATAAATTTAATTAACGACATTCTCAATTAAAATTTAAAGATACTTATACTCGTAGGATTGATATATTATGTATACTTACAATAAAAATAAAAATAAAACAAATATGTTTATTCATCTAATCTCATAATCAAGTTTATCAATTATCAAAGCCCTTTTTGTAGAAAAAAATAGAGAAAACCGGAAGGTCTAATTTATTGTTTGTTCCCTCTTTGTGACTTAGTCAAATTTCTTCACTTTTTCATTTTATTATTGTCTTCTTCATGCAATGCTTGACTTGACTTCTTATGATTTTTGTTATTATTGGATTTATCTTTAAAGTGTAATAAAATTTTAATCAATTTATTTTTACACCTCCGTGAAGTCAGTTTATCTGCAACTACATTAACACTCCTCTAAACATTCAAAGAACATTTATGCAATTAAGAAACTATTTTTAACATGTTTTTGTATTTGATGCTCAATAAACTTACTTATAACAAATCCTAATTAAAAAGTTTATTTTAAAGCTAAACAACAATTAACAATGCAAAATTAAATGTTCAATAAAGGCATAAATATTTATGTAGAATAGAATGAGTTATATGGTGACAAGGGCAATAGGTCTTGTCACTAAGAATGGTTTCAAGGTTAAGATGATTGATAAAGGAACTAACCTTATGTGCAATGTGATGAAACTTATTGACAATGACTCTACAAAACAATAAAAGCCATTACAAATGCAAAAAACACTAAGAATCATACATTAATATTTAAATTTAGTTAATTTAATCTAGAAAGTCTGCAATTGTATGCATGATTTTTGTTGTTGTTGAATGTTTAAAATACATTATTTTATGACAAAAATTTGATTATTATAATGATCATTTTTATGCAAATGAGAAACTAAGTATATCTGTCTCAAGAAAAAAAAACATTGACGCATTTGTATAAATATAAATACAAGAGTGTGAAAACTAAATTTAGATTCTATAAATATAAAACTGTGAGAGCGAGATTTTAGATTCAAAATGATTGATGTAAAATCTGTTATATATCAGTATAATTATTTTGAATAACTCTAATAATATAATTTTCTACTTATTTAATTCATGTTTTGAAAAAAATGAGATCAACCTAATATTATGTCCCATAAATCATATGATTTGATGAATCTACTAACAAAGTGTTTAGTGGTAAAAGAAACAAAAGACGCATTATCCAAAATGAGATTTTTCATTTTTTAATTATCGAAAAAATTAATATATCAAATGCACTTTTAAAAATTAACACTTCCTATAAACAATATTGTTGAAAATTATTTTTTAATAATTTTCTAAAAGAATTATTTTATTAAAAAATATAAACATAACCTCAAAAAGATAAATATGTAAATAATACATATCATATTATTTTTATCAAATTATTTAATATATTAACAGGTTATTTTTTGGTTAAAAGTAAACTTCCAATCTTTACCTTTTAGAAATACTGTAAAAATGTTTTAAGTAATATTTATTTCTAACTGGATAATATATTATTCAAAAGCATGGTTAAAGAGTATAAAAAGATTTATGGAGAAGTAAACAATGACAATATTAAGTAACATATCTTCAATGTATAGTATGATATGAAATTTTAGTTTATTTTTTATGGATATATATATATATATATATATATATATATATATATATATATATATATATTAGCTTTAACGTTTATTTAAAATAAAATGTTTACATTTCAATTATTTTAAATTCTTTATTATTAATTGTAGTAAATAATCTCTTTAATTAACTCATTTAATTTATATCACACTTTTTTTTTATTATGACAAGTGAAAATAAATATCTTACATTGAATTGCATTAAACTTCTGACAGCTAAATCATATTAACAAAATCTTCTATTTAAAATTATGATGAACTTGAATTGTCTAAAATTAAGCTATTTTATAAATATCTTCGAGTGCACTCTATTCTAATTAGAGATAATTCTTATAACAAGTTTTTAAGTAAAGTTTAATCGAGTTTAAAAATTTGATTTCTTGATTACCTTAAATAAAGTTTGTAGGTGCCTTGGTTTTTCAATGGATTTTTATGAAACATGGTTTATTTTGAATGATATCAAACTAGCATGGTATGGTTTAATCATTAAGTATGGAATGAGTTAGGCTTCCTTGTTAATTATTATTTACTACTAAAATTAGTATTAAAAAAAATACATTAATATTAATTTTGGTAATGAATTTTCTATTTCTTTTAGTGATGGTAGAAGTTAAATCAAATTAATAATAATTTTATTTAATAAAATATCTAAATATAATTTTTCTCTCTTAAATATAAAAGCTCAACTTTCCTACCTAAAATAATAACACATATTTTTTCTTAATTTATGAATATTCTTCGAAAATTATATATCTTTTCAAAACTATGCTAGAAGTGTTTCCGTGGTGTGTGTAGCATGCAAACTTGTTGTAAGAATGTGTGTAGTATACATTAGCAAAGAGTGGAAGCTAGAGATAAATTAAGGAGAACACACTGTCTTCGCTTACGTGGACCATTAACACTGATTTTCAGGTGTAAATTTATTTATATATTGATAAGTATAATTTAGATAAAACATCAAAATAATTAGAATAACTTAACATCAAAAAAAAAATATTGATAACATATAATTCAAAATGCTAAGTATATCAATAATCTAATTATAGAATCTTTATTAATTACAATATAAAATATAGAAACAATTAATTGCATAAAAGTAACTTCCATCTTTTTCTTGTTAGTATTTTTTATGATTGGATTAATAATTCTTTCTAATAACCTTTTAATAAAAAAATACGTGTCATTATTTTATTTGTTTGAATTTATTTTCAGAAAAATATTTAAAACAAAACAATCACAAGTTATCATGCATATATTCTAAAAGAAATTATAAAAAAAAAAGTTATTTTTTTTTCTTTTATGATATTGTTGTTGTTTTTTAGGATCTCTTTCTCTCTTCTATTATTTGCTTTTTACATCATTTCTGAAAAGTTGCGTCAAAACTAATATTAAAGGTGTGTTTCGATTAAAGATTAATAAATTTAAAGAAGTGAAAAGTGAAGATATGAAATGAAGAGAAGGTGAAAAAATTTTGGATTAAGGAAAAAAATAGTTGAAAGTTTAGAAAAATGAATAAAGGATTTATGAAAATTTGGGAATAATTTGATTCATATATTAATATATTTAAAAAATAATTTACAAATTAAAATTTTAAAATATGTTAAAATGAAAATAATTTATAAAAAATGTAAATTCAAGTTAAAATATATTAAAATAAAGGTTTAAACCATTTAGGCGTCCCTATTTTTGTTAGGTCTTCCCAATTTGGTCCCCTTCTTTTAAACTTTCCCAATTGAGTCCTTGTACGTGCTAATTTCAAACAAATTAGCCTCTGCCGTTAAAAATCGTTAACGGTGTTAACTTTCTATACAGGTGGTAGGCTAACGTGTTTAAATGGTTTCAACGTGTCACACTGTCTTCCTCCCACGCCATTTTCCTCTTCCTTCTTCCTCCTTCCATTCTTCTCTCTTCCAACCACTCCCAACTTTCTTAAAGAACAATCCAAATCTGCATAATTTACGGACTCATTCAGCAAAGATGAAAGCAAGCCAATGACAAAGGAATTCTTAACTCATGGTTCCTAGCCAAAACCTCAACAGTTGCTTAGGATATGGTCGATACCGATTATCCTTTGGTGGCGATCTTCTTCTTTTCGAATGTGCTGTTACAGTGACTCTTTTGTAGTTGCAACAAATTCTTCTCACCGGAACAAAATAAACACAGGGAAATGATTATTCACTAGTACTAATTAAAAATGTGTGTATTCTGTTCACTGTAGAACTTTTATCAAACAAATAGTGTGCATATTTCAGCACCAAACCCGCAAAATAAGTTACTTCTTATTGGAAAGAATTGAATTTGCCGAATTGGGATGACGAATCTCAATTCCATGAACACATAAATAACTTTCATTTCTTTCGGGTTAAACTGCAAATTTGTAATTGATTTTTATTCACTTCAAAGATAATTTCTTTTTTAGGTTCTCAAATTGTACTTGATGAATAAAATATTGATTAAACTGAATGCAAATCCCTTGTAGAAAAGTAAGTATAAGAAAAAATAGGGAATAACATTAGTTATCAGAATTTATTTTCCAACATTTCTGACTCAAAAAGTTTAAAAGTTGGAGGTAATATTATTTTGTCATCCATCAAATTTTCTACGTACTTTTACAATTGTTATTTTATAATTCAATTTTTTTATAAATACAAAAATTAATTTTTATAATGACCAAAATACTCCTACGAATAGGTTTCTCAGTGTTGCAGTTGGTTGGTGTAAAGTGTTATTATGTTGAAGTTAACTAATAGTCAATATCCAATTGCAAGTTAAAGTTTCTGGACACGACAACAAATGACAGAAAATAGGTTTATATATATCTCATGAAGACATAACAATGTAGAATCAAAGTTTCATCCTGATATACATTCATTTGTGAGAAGCAGTAACTTGGATTTCAAACATAGCTCTTAATAGAAGAACTATAATCACTCTGAACATCATAGTACCTGGACCACAGCATAACACCTCCATACTTTGCAGAGCCCTTAATGGCTGGAAGCACTTGAGATATGAGATCAGCAGAAGGAATGAAGCCACTTCCTGGATCTTGGGCTTCTCCGTGTGCACCTCTTCAATCAGCTGCCGTGGATGTGCTTGCTGGACTTGTAGATCAACACCTCACCAACCCAACTCCAATCACGTGCTGCTGTCCGTGTTGCTCCAAGCTGCTAGACCAAGCTGCTGAATGAAGGAAAACGTTGCTGCTGGGCCATGGTGTTGCAAGCGTGAATTGCACCACGCTGTGGCGGAGGTGGAAATGGAGGTTTGGTGGTGGGAACGGAGGATATGCAGGTGGAAGTGGTGGTGGTAATGGGAACGGAGGATTTAATGGTGGAAATGAGGAATTATTGTTTTAAGATGCAGTATTTAATGGTGGGAACGGAGGAAATGAAGAGTTGTTGACGCTGGCTTCAGCTGCTAGAGGCCACCGAAGATCCACCTCCTGGAAGTGGTGGTTGGAGGAGTTCCTGCGGGTAGGTGACACGGGATGGGGGAGGGCGTAAGGGAGGAGGCAGAGAAATCAGAGAGCCACGTGTTAAAAAATGACACATCATCCTTCTATCTGTACAGAATTTTAACACCGTTAACGATTTTTAACGGTAGGGGCTAATTTGTTTGAAATTAGCACTTATAAGAACTCAATTGGGAAGGTTTAAAAGAAGGGGACCAGATTGGGAAGACCTAACGAAAATAAAGACGCCTAAATGGTTTAAACCTAAAATAAATTGTCAAAATTTAAATAAATTAATTTTATTTTATTTATTATTTTAATATTAATCATTTAATTACTTCAATCAATTATGGTTTACGTGATAATTGGGTGTAACTAAATTTTAACAACTTTTTCATATGTTTGGAGAAAAGTTTTAGGAAAAAATTTATATAATTATTTGGGCTTTTATATATTTATTTTTGAGTTTATTTTACATTTTTCGTGATTTTATTTTATTTTTTTTCTCATAAAACTCACGTCATGATATATGATGTGTCATTGTATCAAAATTCACAGTCATTTATAATTACATAAGATATATTAATAAAAAGTAATTATAAATACAAAAACAGTGAACTAAACTCATGTATAAAATACATATTGCTAAAATGATAAGAACTCAGTAGTAATAGGACTAGTGGTAATTTTGCAAACTTCCATAATCTGGTACGTTCGGTTTTACTATGGTACGTTCGGTCTTGACTGAATTCTCTTCTATAAGGGATCTTAATTATTGACTGATCGGTTTGCCATTGGTTAATTATAATTATTTGGTTAATTAAGATTCTATTGGTTTTCGAACTAGTTAGCTTAGGCAAATTCTTGACTCTAATGGCATTCGGTCCTGAGATGTTCGGCCATAAACTGGTATTCGGTCTTCAGGATGCTCGGTCATAGACTAGCACTCAGTCTTTGAAGTACTCGGTTTAACACTAAAACTATTTATTTCGAAGAGCGTCTGGTTTTGCACGGACGCTCGGTCCTTTAAAGAGTGTTCGGTCTTATACTGACACTCGATTGCTTGAAGAGAACTTCATCCCATGGTAAAGCGTTCGATCAAAGCTGTAAATGTTCAGCCCAAGCTCCAAGTACTCGGCCAAAGCTCTAAGTGTTCGGCCAAAGTTATAGTAATATGATTAAGTCTTTATCTTTCCATGAGAATATCACATGGGTTGGATTTTAAATAGTATTCGGCTTAAACGAGAGCCACCATGTTACATGACCGTCCGGTCATGATTTTTGGGTGAGATTATTCTTACCGTTCGGTTAGATTTTATGAGCTGTTGAATTAATTCTTTTAAGTTTTGATTTATGAGTGTTATTCTTACTATATTGTTCGGATTGATTATCTTGATGTATAAGTATGATGATAGTCTGTTATGAACTGAATAATATGGTGGTGTAAGAGAATTCCACGGAGGAATGTCTCATGATTGGTGATGATTGGTAAAGTATGAACATGGTCAGACTCTGGCTTCGTTTTTTATCCTGATATTCCGTGATTACTCCTCATCATATAAAAGAGGATAATTCAGGCGTGAGAATGGCAGGAGGTCCGCGACCATAAGATCAGATGGTCGTTTTAGGACTAACCTTGGGTGGCAGCTGTTGAGTGTATCCCAGTTACTACACCACGCCGGGTGCTAGAAACGACGGGCTACATAATTCATACCGTCCGGACAGTGTCAATAGTGGTCGGTTAATATAATTTATACTTCTGTTTGGAATGATGATAATTGTATGACTGTATATGTTGATCTGATTATTAAATCGTTATGTTTAAATTTTTTGTTGGATTAGATTAATTAAATTACATAAGCTTACCCTTATTTTTCCTGTCATGTCTTCTATTGCCGTTCGTTCTCTTTACTGCAATGATCATTCCCTGAATGTGAGCAGAAGATGTCGAAGACTCTTGGGAGAAGCCCTGCAGAGTGTGTAGCTTGAAGATAGTGTAGGACCGTCCAGTCCTTAGACTAGGTTTTATATTATGTTTAGATAACCGTTTAGTATATCTAGCCTTTTGTAGCCGTTCGGTCTAAAGCTGACACCTAAGACCATTCGGTCTATCTCGCAAGATTGTACAAAATCCTCTGTTCATGTACAGTTTAAATTTTATGAGTATTTTTACATACTTCAATCTTGTACATTCACTTCTTCTCCCCTGATTCTATCATATTATTACTGATAACTCTTTAATATATATATATATATATATATATTATAATTTTAAATCTATATTTATTGGGATGTTACACATATCAAACTTTTTCAAAAGAATTTGAACAATTCTAAACATACAAAATTTATACCTATTATGAATAAAGTAAATAAAAAACAATCTTAAATAAATACAATTTATAATGTATTTTATTTTCTAATGGTAAAATAGTCAATATATTCGCACAATGGTTTTTTCCTTTATAAAAATTTGAAAATATTTATCTTCATTCCTGTACATATCTAATTGAATTGAAAGAGTTAAAAGAAATAAATCTTTGATCCATTATGGTGCCAGGCCTACTAGTGATGGAAATAGTATTTTTACTAACATATATTCAGAGTTTTGTAGAAATATATAACATGTATAAACTGGAATTAAATTCAGATGAGAGCATATGACATTTTCTCATGCTCATGCAGCTATACCTTAAATATTTTCGTCATTTCAAAAAGTATTTCTTATTGATTTGAATTATATGTATTCCACATATTCTGTTTCCATTAAAGAAAGTTAATCAGTCTAACTTAAATTAACCATCAATAAAAATGGTAAATATAGTCTATTATTAAAATACGATTAAAAAAATTACTATTTTTATCAACAAGATTGTGTATTCTTAAGATGCTATTATGTATAAGAATTATTGTAAATTATTCAAATACAATACTCAAGAACTATATACACGTGCCGTATAGAAAGGAGAAAACTTCCATACACACAAATATTTTCTTTTTCCAAAACAAGATACCATCATGGTAATTGGAACCAAGAATCTAAATATAAATATATACCTTTTTTTTTACAAGAAAATCTATTTATTTCTTGATTGATTTATAATTCAAGAAAGAGCATGATTGCAGGATTCTGTTATGAGATAAATCAACGGTAGGTTATAATAATCAATTTATTATAAATTATAAACATGTATAATATAATAATAATATAATCTAAGACGAGGTAGTGATAATAAGATTTTATTGGAAGAAAGGATAAATCAACCATGCATTTTCCATTATAAATATTATGCATGAATCGTCTGAAGCAAAGTATTCTTTAGGCATGGAAAACCCTCCTTTTCCTTCAGGCATGAAAACCACAGTTTTTCTTCAGACATTGATGCGTTTAAGCAGCAGAAGAAAAAGGCAGGGCGGAAGAAGATTGAGATAAAGAAGATCGAGAAGTCTAGCAACAAGCAAGTGACATTCTCAAAAAGAAGAACAGGGCTATTCAAAAAAGCGAGTGAACTCTGCATTTTGTGTAATGTCAATATAGCCATTATTGTGTTTTCTCCTGCTGAAAAATTGTTCTGCTTCGGTCATCCAGACTTCGAGGACATTGTTGAAAGCTACCTTAAAGGTTCCAAAGTGTTTGATCCACCGGAGTCAAGGGAGAGATCAGTGTCGTATGAAGAGTGCAACAAGCAATACGAGGAGGCAATGAAGAACTTAGAGTTGGAAAAGAAGAATCTCAGAGAAACTGAAACTCTGGTTAATAAGGGGTGTAACAGAAGGTGGTGGGAGGACCCTATTGATCAGATGAGTCAAAGTGAGTTAGAACAGTTTATGGTCTCTGTTTATGAGTTGAGGAGAAAATTAGCTGAAAGGGGTGATGAATTCTTGATGCAATCAATGATATAGAATACGATGTTTTCATTTTTATCCAGAACAGACTTTTATGTTTATTTTGTTGCTGTTTGATTTCTTTACACCGCATTCAACGAGTGTTCTTTTTAATATGCAAAGATGACTTTTTCACACCATGTTGGTAGAGTTTGAATTCTTTAAGAAGATACATCAGAAATATTTAATATCAGTCAATCACTTATACAAGGGATTAAAACATTATATCTTGTATAAAACGTTAAGATAAAAGAATGACTACTCTTTTTCTTTATAGATATTAGTCTGTTTCTGATATAAAACTTCTCCTGTATGCCAGTTTTCTTAACAAATACTAGTGATGCTATTCTTGATTTTTAGAAACGCGGAAAGGTAAGTTAATATCGCATATTCGATGTCAGTCAAATTTATGAAGGAGATCAGTTCTTGTGTTTGACCTATTTTTTTGTCGAATCAAACTCTTTAATAGAAGTTAGTTTCCACTGTTCTACATCAAGCAATGAAAAAAAACTATAATATGTAAAACATTCACTTCTGCTATCTGTAAAAGAAATATGAAAGCAATTGGAGTTAGTAAGGACTAACTAGGAAAGATGCATATAAGAAACTCCATCATAAATTCAGAGTGCAAGCATAGTAGGCATTGAAGGCGTTTTAACTTTATTTAGTTAATCAATGAACCGTGAATGAAAATCATTCCTCAAAAAAACAAGAATATTTTCCCCATACGTACATGCTCCTAGCATATGTAAACTCCCATTATAGCTCGATCTAAAAATCACAGCTGGTAAGAAAAGGTTAGAAATTTGATGGTGTCATGGAACAATAAGGCATGACACCTATGCGCAAGGTGGGGGCATTAGCACACCAGCAAAGAGAGGTTGAGTATTGACACATCTTGAGGTGGTTGGGGCATCTCCAAACTTCAGGTCAACGTCCTTAACTGTAACTCCTTGGCACCCAAACAGCTTGCTGCACCTTAAGTCCACTGCAAGTGGTGAAGTTGTTGTTCCTTTCACATTTTGGAAATGAACATTTTGGATCCTTACAAGTGACGGCTGTGGGTATACAAAATAAGCCAATGCAACAATTAGCATATGCATAACGTTCATCTCAAAGAAATGAGAGAAAGCAAAAAGAAAAACAAACCAATTAATTACCTTCTTTTTGCAGTCTGGATAACATTCGTACTCTTGGTCAATGATGATGGGGTTCCTGACATTTTGCATGATAATGTTACTGAAGCTTATGTTTGATGCTGCACCTGGATATCTATCTGGCCATGCTTCACTGTGAGTCCATTGGTTGTGTTGATGAATGAGCAATTCTGAATGCGAATTCCTCTCACCTCTTCCTCATTCTGATATTTCCCAAGGCTACCGATACTGCATCATATTTATATATTGTCAAAATTAATTAGGATGAGAAGGAAACGTTTGATTAAGAACTTGTGTGTATGTGTGCGTGCATCTGGTATTACTTATACCGTGCCCAGGGCCACACTTGAGTCTGTCGATGAAAACATTTTTCACTCCTTGTATCATAGAGATGCAATCATTCCCAGTTGCAATGGTGTTTCTGGACATAATCACGGTGTCAGAGTGGCTGACATGGATGCCATCAGTGTTGGGGCTGGTTTCCGGGGCAACCAGCTTCAGTTTTCTCAATCTTACGTTTGTACATTTGGTAACGAATATGTGAAAGCCTTTGGGATTAGCGGTCTTGATGCCCTGTACAACCACGTTGCTGCAATCGCTGAAGAAAAGGCTCTGCATTCTCCCATACACAGACATACGAGCTTAATTAATCAAAAATATATCATTACTACCAAAATATGTCGATGAAATGTGTTAGTGCTTACGCTTGGATTCCCGCAAACACCGTCATAACCTGATTCGCAATTCTCGGAGTACTCCCACGTATTTTTTCCCTGGCCATCAAAAGTTCCCCCGCCAATAATTTTCAGCCCATTGAGCTTCTCGAACCTGAGCCAGTAGCCGTTTTCATACTCTGAAATATCCGTGGTAGCCATCACATACCCTTTAACTTGAATTGTTACTGGAGTTTGAGAAGTGCATGGTCCACTGAAATACATAACTGAAATCAAGAATCTGCCTTCAGGAATCAAAAGCCTCACTGGTCCCATCGTTTGATGGCACACCTTTCGCCATGCATCCATGAACGCCTGCATTTATATACACCCAACGTATAAACCCTATTTCCGATCTATCTATAAGAATACGTATGATGGATTGAAATGAAGACCACATTATAAGGTGTCAACAAAGAAAATGACTACGAATCAAACTCATCCACAATCAATACATGAGTTATAATTTGGATAATGATCGACGTAAGAAGTTTGTTTTTTCAAGAATTATAATTAATCTCGAGAATACAATTCGCTTATAAAAGAAAGCCATGGTGGTAGAATTTATTTACCTGGGTGGAATCGACGCTGCCATCAGCTTTGGCTCCAAAATCCATGACGTTAATTATTTGCTCGCCAGGAAGTAGCGTATCCTTAGCCACATTTTTATTCTTGAACATGTCAGGACCAACAATACGTGGTTGGTTTGGTGCTCCGTTCGCGTTGCAGACCAGTGCAAAGAGCAAGATAAGAACAACGCTCTTTGCAATGGCCATTGCACCCCGATTCCTTACACTTTTATTTCTTTATTTATTTCTTGTTTTTATTGTTTTTTGAGCCTTCAAAGTTTGAACATATAGGCCTCCTCGAGGAGGCTTAGGAAATCAGAGGGGAAATAATCCTTCTTTCTCTGCCACTATTGTATAAACATATATCTTGGCAGAATAAACGGTTGATCTAAATCAACGGAGGAAAAATTTGCCTTTTTAATTTCTGGCTTATTTAGTTTAGCTAAATTTAGTCATCTTTCTGTGTTAACGAGGTTCTTCCCGAAGTGAACCATTCAGGACCTGCCACATCCTAACAACACTATCGACAAAACAAAAAGGTAAAACAGATTACTACTTAATTCCTCCCTTCATTAATTGGTTCAAAATTATATGCTGTCTCCACAACACCACTAATATATATGCCTTCACCACCTAATTCATCTCGCTGCGCATATTTGGATATATATTATACTACCACTATTTTTATCTATCAATATATTCAAACCTATATAGTCAATCATATATCATATACAATATTTTTCTATTGTTAATATGCCTACAAACACATGTCTTGTTATAAAATCGTGAATAAATTTTCCACAAATGGAAAAATTAACCGAATATTTTATTAACATACATGTTATTATGTATATATATATTTTAAATTACAAGTTGCATGAAAGTACTTTATCCTATATTTATAGCGAATTTGTCTGGAAAATTATATATATATAAGACAATAAGACTTATTTTTGAAAGAATAATTAATTACTTACCAATAGAATGAAATTTAGCATTAGGTGATGCTAATAATAAAGTAACAACATGTTCTGGTTAATCAAATCAACTGTAATTATCAAATATTTTCACTCGAATTCATTTTCTAACTTCTTTTTGTCTCAGAAAAATTCAAAGTGAAAAAGATCTCAAAAGAAGCAGTTGAAGGAATGAAGAGAAAGGTATTGAGGGAAACAATGTCAAATACATACATATATATATATATATATATATATATTATATATATATTATGAATATCAAGTTATATTGAATTCGATCCTGTTAGTAAAGCTGATCTAAGCTTTGGAATTGAACTTTAGAAATTGAAAAGATCCTCAAGCTTGCATTTCAGAGTTTGCATAAGTACATTAGCTTTGATTTTGTACCTGGCAAGAAAAGCATAAGCCTAGGGAGTTCAATACTTTTTCCTGCATAACGCTGAAGACCATTGTATGCATCTTCCAGCTGACTCACATTAAGCGCGTTATGATTGAACTAATCTTGACCTTGATATGCATGCAACAAAATAGGAACAAAAATCATATATAAAATATGAAACCGAAAGGTGTTCCAAATTTGTGGTGAATAGAATTTTGACAAATTTATGATTTAATTTATTAAATAAAATATTAAGTATGTTATATATATATATATATAGAATATATATATATATTCAACTCAATTATATTTTTTAGTTGGATTGAGTTTGATATTGGAACAAAATTTTAAAAGGTTTTTTGTTAAAAATATTGTAATTTCTAAATATAGATCTAATTAAATAGATAATGCAATCTCTAGAAAAATTATTTAAAGTTTTGAGAAAATTAAAGTATATATCACATTAGGTT
>JAFNIE010000925.1:7500-12500 GCA_027742785.1 Vigna reflexopilosa | reverse complement strand
AAGGGGTTATTTTGCAAAAGGCAGATTTGTACAAGTAGATACACTTTTTGTGAGCAGACATAAGTCCATATCTCGAGCTACACAACGAATTTGGACGAGATTTTTTGCAGGGATCCTTAGAAAAATGGTATCTCCTACCCCACCAAGTTTCATCATTTTTCTCCAACCGGAAGTATTTTTTTTATTTTTTCCAAAACCCGAAAACCCGTAAAATCGGGAAAAATGGAAAAGTGCATCTAGAGGTCGAGTTTTGAGCTGATTTTTTCCAGTCCACTTCATACCAACATAAGTAAGCTTCCCTCCAAATTTCATTCAATCCGCTCGCGGGAATTTTGTTTTATGACGTTTTTACAAAACGGCTAAACTTCAAAATTTTAGAACTACCTCAAGATGGTTTGGTTTTGCAACCAAACCTTCACAGCATTGTTTTGGGACCATTTGAAGTGTTTTCCAACCCATAAGTCTCAAAAATCATGACTTTGAAAAATTCACAAATTTTGGCCCTAAGCACCATGCACCACAAACCTAGCCAAGTTTCACCACCAAACTTGGCTAGCTTCAAAACCCACCAAAATGAAAAATTTCTTGCACCAAGATTTTTACAGTAGCAATTTGGTGATATAAAGAGGCCAGTCCAAGCATCAAACCCCAAAAACCAACACTTTCAAAAATTCCCAAAACTTGGTCCATGCACCACAAACTTAGCCAAGTTTCACCACCAAACTTGGCTAGCTTCAAAACCCACCAAAATGAAAAATTTCTTGCACCAAGATTTTTACAGTAGCCTTTTGGTGATATAAAGAGGCCATTCCAAGCATCAAACCCCAAAAACCAACACTTTCAAAATTTTCCAAAACTTGGCCCATGCATCACAAACTTAGCCAAGTTTCACCACCAAACTTGGCTAGCTTCAAAACCCACCAAAATGAAAAATTTCTTGCACCAAGATTTTTACAGTAGCAATTTGGTGATATAAAGAGGCCATTCCAAGCATCAAACCCCAAAAACCAACACTTTCAAAAATTCCCAAAACTTGGTCCATGCACCACAAACCTAGCCAAGTTTCACCACCAAACTTGGCTAGCTTCAAAACCCACCAAAATGAAAAATTTCTTGCACCAAGATTTTTACAGTAGCAATTTGGTGATATAAAGAGGCCATTCCAAGCATCAAACCCCAAAAACCAACACTTTCAAAATTCCCAAAACTTGGTCCATGCACCACAAACTTAGCCAACTTTCACCACCAAACTTGGCTAGCTTCAAAACCCACCAAAATGAAAAATTTCTTGCACCAAGATTTTTACAGTAGCCTTTGGTGATATAAAGAGGCCATTCCAAGCATCAAACCCCAAAAACCAACACTTTCAAAATTTCCAAAACTTGGCCCATGCACCACAAACTTAGCCAAGTTTCACCACCAAACTTGGCTAGCTTCAAAACCCACCAAAATGAAAAATTTCTTGCACCAAGATTTTTACAGTAGCAATTTGGTGATATAAAGAGGCCATTCCAAGCATCAAACCCCAAAAACCAACACTTTCAAAAATTCCCAAAACTTGGTCCATGCACCACAAACTTAGCCAAGTTTCACCACCAAACTTGGCTAGCTTCAAAACCCACCAAAATGAAAAATTTCTTGCACCAAGATTTTTACAGTAGCCTTTGGTGATATAAAGAGGCCATTCCAAGCATCAAACCCCAAAAACCAACACTTTCAAAATTTCCCAAAACTTGGCCCATGCACCACAAACTTAGCCAAGTTTCACCACCAAACTTGGCTAGCTTCAAAACCCACCAAAATGAAAAATTTCTTGCACCAAGATTTTTACAGTAGCATTTGGTGATATAAAGAGGCCATTCCAAGCATCAAACCCCAAAAACCAACACTTTCAAAATTCCCAAAACTTGGTCCATGCACCACAAACTTAGCCAAGTTTCACCACCAAACTTGGCTAGCTTCAAAACCCACCAAAATGAAAAATTTCTTGCACCAAGATTTTTACAGTAGCATTTGGTGATATAAAGAGGCCATTCCAAGCATCAAACCCCAAAAACCAACACTTTCAAAAATTCCCAAAACTTGGTCCATGCACCACAAACTTAGCCAAGTTTCACCACCAAACTTGGCTAGCTTCAAAACCCACCAAAATGAAAAATTTCTTGCACCAAGATTTTTACAGTAGCAATTTGGTGATATAAAGAGGCCATTCCAAGCATCAAACCCCAAAAACCAACACTTTCAAAATTTCCCAAAACTTGGCCCATGCACCACAAACTTAGCCAAGTTTCACCACCAAACTTGGCTAGCTTCAAAACCCACCAAAATGAAAAATTTCTTGCACCAAGATTTTTACAGTAGCCATTTGGTGATATAAAGAGGCCATTCCAAGCATCAAACCCCAAAAACCAACACTTTCAAAAATTCCCAAAACTTGGTCCATGCACCACAAACTTAGCCAAGTTTCACCACCAAACTTGGCTAGCTTCAAAACCCACCAAAATGAAAAATTTCTTGCACCAAGATTTTTACAGTAGCCATTTGGTGATATAAAGAGGCCATTCCAAGCATCAAACCCCAAAAACCAACACTTTCAAAATTCCCAAAACTTGGTCCATGCACCACAAACTTAGCCAAGTTTCACCACCAAACTTGGCTAGCTTCAAAACCCACCAAAATGAAAAATTTCTTGCACCAAGATTTTTACAGTAGCCTTTGGTGATATAAAGAGGCCATTCCAAGCATCAAACCCCAAAAACCAACACTTTCAAAAATTCCCAAAACTTGGTCCATGCACCACAAACTTAGCCAAGTTTCACCACCAAACTTGGCTAGCTTCAAAACCCACCAAAATGAAAAATTTCTTGCACCAAGATTTTTACAGTAGCAATTTGGTGATATAAAGAGGCCATTCCAAGCATCAAACCCCAAAAACCAACACTTTCAAAAATTCCCAAAACTTGGTCCATGCACCACAAACTTAGCCAAGTTTCACCACCAAACTTGGCTAGCTTCAAAACCCACCAAAATGAAAAATTTCTTGCACCAAGATTTTTACAGTAGCAATTTGGTGATATAAAGAGGCCATTCCAAGCATCAAACCCCAAAAACCAACACTTTCAAAAATTCCCAAAACTTGGTCCATGCACCACAAACTTAGCCAAGTTTCACCACCAAACTTGGCTAGCTTCAAAACCCACCAAAATGAAAAATTTCTTGCACCAAGATTTTTACAGTAGCCTTTGGTGATATAAAGAGGCCATTCCAAGCATCAAACCCCAAAAACCAACACTTTCAAAATTTCCCAAAACTTGGCCCATGCACCACAAACTTAGCCAAGTTTCACCACCAAACTTGGCTAGCTTCAAAACCCACCAAAATGAAAAATTTCTTGCACCAAGATTTTTACAGTAGCAATTTGGTGATATAAAGAGGCCATTCCAAGCATCAAACCCCAAAAACCAACACTTTCAAAAATTCCCAAAACTTGGTCCATGCACCACAAACCTAGCCAAGTTTCACCACCAAACTTGGCTAGCTTCAAAACCCACCAAAATGAAAAATTTCTTGCACCAAGATTTTTACAGTAGCAATTTGGTGATATAAAGAGGCCATTCCAAGCATCAAACCCCAAAAACCAACACTTTCAAAATTCCCAAAACTTGGTCCATGCACCACAAACTTAGCCAAGTTTCACCACCAAACTTGGCTAGCTTCAAAACCCACCAAAATGAAAAATTTCTTGCACCAAGATTTTTACAGTAGCCATTTGGTGATATAAAGAGGCCATTCCAAGCATCAAACCCCAAAAACCAACACTTTCAAAAATTTCCAAAACTTGGTCCATGCACCACAAACTTAGCCAAGTTTCACCACCAAACTTGGCTAGCTTCAAAACCCACCAAAATGAAAAATTTCTTGCACCAAGATTTTTACAGTAGCAATTTGGTGATATAAAGAGGCCATTCCAAGCATCAAACCCCAAAAACCAACACTTTCAAAAATTCCCAAAACTTGGTCCATGCACCACAAACCTAGCCAAGTTTCACCACCAAACTTGGCTAGCTTCAAAACCCACCAAAATGAAAAATTTCTTGCACCAAGATTTTTACAGTAGCAATTTGGTGATATAAAGAGGCCATTCCAAGCATCAAACCCCAAAAACCAACACTTTCAAAAATTCCCAAAACTTGGTCCATGCACCACAAACTTAGCCAACTTTCACCACCAAACTTGGCTAGCTTCAAAACCCACCAAAATGAAAAATTTCTTGCACCAAGATTTTTACAGTAGCCTTTGGTGATATAAAGAGGCCATTCCAAGCATCAAACCCCAAAAACCAACACTTTCAAAATTTTCCAAAACTTGGCCCATGCATCACAAACTTAGCCAAGTTTCACCACCAAACTTGGCTAGCTTCAAAACCCACCAAAATGAAAAATTTCTTGCACCAAGATTTTTACAGTAGCAATTTGGTGATATAAAGAGGCCATTCCAAGCATCAAACCCCAAAAACCAACACTTTCAAAAATTCCCAAAACTTGGTCCATGCACCACAAACCTAGCCAAGTTTCACCACCAAACTTGGCTAGCTTCAAAACCCACCAAAATGAAAAATTTCTTGCACCAAGATTTTTACAGTAGCAATTTGGTGATATAAAGAGGCCATTCCAAGCATCAAACCCCAAAAACCAACACTTTCAAAAATTCCCAAAACTTGGTCCATGCACCACAAACTTAGCCAAGTTTCACCACCAAACTTGGCTAGCTTCAAAACCCACCAAAATGAAAAATTTCTTGCACCAAGATTTTTACAGTAGCCTTTTGGTGATATAAAGAGGCCATTCCAAGCATCAAACCCCAAAAACCAACACTTTCAAAATTTCCCAAAACTTGGCCCATGCACCACAAACTTAGCCAAGTTTCACCACCAAACTTGGCTAGCTTCAAAACCCACCAAAATGAAAAATTTCTTGCACCAAGATTTTTACAGTAGCAAT
>JAFNIE010000924.1:0-22180 GCA_027742785.1 Vigna reflexopilosa | reverse complement strand
TCGTATGTTATTACAGTCGGTTACCTAGTGGTCGACCACGCTATGAGAATGTCCTGCAGTGGTTTAATTGTCGTCGGGTTATTGGTCGACAGTTGGAGGATTAGGTATCCTATAGTACACAGCATATCCATATCAACCAAACCTACAAATTTAGTTTTGGAAATCAAATTGGGGGAGAACACTGTTCTTTTGTTCGTTTCAATGGAAAAATAGTCCTTTGTTGCATTTTGATATATACGACGAATCTAGGGATTATGATTTTTGTTCACACTGCCATTGGTATATACACAAAAATGGACCATGTAGATACCTACAAGGCATTCGCAAATGCTATACGTGGAACTGATGTTCTTCATCTGAATTATTCAGGCTTTTATAAAGAGAGCTATTAACCCTACACTTCTATTCTATGTTATGGATACTTATTTTCTACTTTCATTTACATTTATTTATTTATTTTTTGGATTACTACCCATTTCTTAAACCATGGTAATTAATATTTTAGTTGAATTAATATGATTATAATAATTAGATTCGTGATTAAATCAATACGTCAATTCTAATATAATATATATATATAATATATATATATATATATATATATATATATATATATATATATATATTTGTATATATTAATCTAATTGATTAAACAGATTGAAATAATTAAACTTTTTTTGGTAAGGGTCTTAAATGAGGTATTATGTCAATTGTATTACATGGGAGCACTATGTTAGAATTATTAGACCTGGTATAACTCTAAAAAAGTGAGTGAATATGATAAATATACACGACATTCTAAAATTTTTCAAGATCATAACATTTTGATTAAAAGTGCGCAATGTTGAGTTAAAAGTGGTTAAATTCATCTGCAAATAAATATATCAATTGTAACACACGAAATATTATGTCGTTGGTATATGTAACTCTTGTGTGTGTAGATCTATCAACACACTCTTTCATAAATAATATGTGTACTATTTGATATCTCAATATATATCAGAGAAAAACAAAGACTATTTAATTTATCGTAATTCATACTTAATTTTGTTTAAATTTGCATAAATAACTTTCCTTATATGTAATTTTTTATTCTAATTTAATATCTATCTCACAAATTTACTCAAAATCAAAAGACTTGGAATAAACACAACTAAATTTAAATGTATGGTAAAATATCTTGAGATCACATTTCTCAACTAAAAAAAATATTTCATTTATAAAAATTAAAACTGTAAATTTTAACGGTTAAAAACTGTCATGATTCAGTTTGACAATTAAATTACAGATGTAAATAATTGTTTGTGCTATCAAAATTAAAATACTAGCATTTTTGCTAAAATTCAAAAAAAAAATTGTTAAAACCGTCACAAAAATTACTTTTTATCATAAAATATTTTATTTTAACAATTAAAAACCACTACAAAAAATATAGCATATTTCATTATCATTTAACACATCAAAATATATTTTTTATTATTTTTATACTCCCTAAATCATAACAAATGACATCAAACTAACAAAGACTGTGTCATTAGTATTACATGGAACTATCAAAATATCAGGATGCTTCCTATTTATATATATATATATATATATATATATATATATATTATATTAGTAAAAAAAATTATATTAACTCGTGTATTTGACATCGGTTTCATAGCAACTAAAACATAAATGGTGCGGTGACATTTTTATAATTATTCAAATATATTTCTTGGTTAAAAAAGAACTAAAGTCTAAAGGAATTTATAACTTCGGTTCTATAACAACCGAAGTCAAATCTTTCTGCAAATTTGACTTTTTAGTTTATCTATTTTGAACTAGGTCTATGGGATGTGTAGAGAACTGAAGCCATAAACACCTTATGCTTTGGTTATGACGCGAACCGAAATCTAAAATAACTGAAAATATTACTTTTTTAATTTTGTTGGGAGGCTTTGGGCATCAATTTTTAATAGAAATGAGATAATAGACACCTTATTCGGTTAATAAAATAATTAAGGTAATAACATATGTTTCTAGAGTTAAATTTCGCAAAGTAACATAGTCTCGCACATTTCTTCTTTATTTTTCTTCGTTTTCTCTGTGTTGCCGCCACTTTGCTCTCTTCGTTCTCCATTTTTGCGACCATCAACCTCTACATTTCTTCCATTTTTCTTGCATCTTACGTTGATTAAGTACTTTAGGTATGATTTTCTTTTGTTTTGACCGATTGGTTTTGTCCATAGGTACTCTTTTGTGACGTTCATTTTGTTCCAGTACCACACACACTTTAAAGTTAGTTTCGTTTCGTTTTAGCTTTTTGATGAACTTTCGTTTTGTTTTGTTTGGTTTGGTTGTTTGTTCTTCGTACACCATACACATCAAAACATAGGTATAGGTAAAACTGAGAGTATGGTAAAACGAACTCGAAATGTCCTGAATATTTGTTAGAAGGACTAAAAAATCATGAAAACCCTCACAAAAATTTCAGCTCAAAATTCAAAGTCTAACTATTTTAAATATTTTTGCAAAGTTTGAAAAACAAAATTTCCAAAATATATAAAGCGACATTTTCTGAAAAATCTAGAAGGATTATTGGTTAATATATGGAGGCAGGTCTGTTTATGTAATATGTTCCTTATGTGATATGGAATGTTGAAGAAACAAAACTTTTATTATTTTTTTAAAAAAGAAAAATTGGACTATAGACAATAGTTGTTGTAAAAATTGAGAGTCTACTGACTCGGTTCTGGATCCAACCGAGCCAAAAGACGTAATTATCTTTTTGCTTTACTACTTCAGGTTTTTTGAACTGGGACAAAATCATAACCTTTTTTGCTTAGAATTATGAACTGAGGCCAAAAGTCCCGCCTTTTAACCTCGCTTAAATATACATCGGTTCTGAAATCGCTGTCATAATCCTAATATAACTGTTGTCGTATCCCTTTGTTTCACTATTGGTATATATATATATATATATATATATATATATATATTACCTTCTTTAAGGGATTCAAGACCAGATACTTCCACATATATTTTTACCAATTTTTTTCAATTCCTTCTTCACTGCACCACTGAAAGAAGTTACAGCGAACCAAGTCTTCACTCCTACCATGTTCAACAACCGAACAACAACACACATCCTTTGACACATCTACTCACTCCCTCGTCAAAATCCAAAAAATAAAACTCAAATTTATGCTTCCATGAAACTAACATTGAAGTTAGGGCAACCCCAAAATTTTTTTCACTTGTTTTTAGGGTTTCTCGTCATGCGGAACACTACATTGTGACCATAGAAGCAAGTGGGTTTACACCCAACCTCCTTACACCGCCACTACTGTGTTGAATGCCCCAATCTTTGCATGTGCAAGACGAAGATGAACGAGACATTCCTCAATTGAACAATGTTGTTCTTCTGCCTTCCACAAGCTCTTCTTTTCCAGAGGAAGATTTATGACAAATTGTATCTGAGGACCTCTTTAAATATTAGGGATGGCAACCATAACAATTTCAGCCTCCACGTGGAATTCATTATAGTAAAACACATCACCCATTGAATTTAGTACACAATGATGCGTCCTCTAAAAAATTACAACTTAGCATCTATTAACATCGTTTGTCAACACTTAACGGAAAGGGCGTAATTGTTATGATTTCTAAAATTTAAGATCTAATTGAGACCGTTTTCAAGAAGAGGACCGACTTGAGATTCTTCTACAAATATGAAGATCATCCAAGGGTTTAAACATTGATTTTACAAGGGTAACAACACAAAAGATTTCTTAGGAAGGAGAAGTAGAGGTTTCTTAGCAGATTTACCATTCTTTAACAACACAAAAGATTTCCTTACAACTTCCCTTGCTAGCTATCTATGCTCCTATTCAAGACAAAGTAGGTCATTTTATTTTCTTCTTGCTATCAATATGTTTTCTTTCTTCCTTACTTTCCTACTTTTTTGCATTCTTATTTTTTGTTTTCTTATTATTTTTTTCTGTTTTAGTTTCTTGTTTTTCTTTTCTTGTTTTCTTAATTTTTTGTTCCCTCTTTTTTTTCCTTTCATTCTTTCTTGTTTATTTTCTTTCTTTCTTGGATTCTCTTTGTTTCTTTCTTTCTTTCTTTCTTTCTTACTTTCTTACTTTTGTGTTTACTTTGTGTTTACTTTTGTGCTATCATGATTTTTTTTTCTTCATAGTTGATTCTTGGTTCCTTTCTTTCTTAGTTTTTTTCTTTCTTTATTTTCTTTCTTTCTCGCTTTTTCTTTTATTGATTTCCAAGCGCATTTCCTTCTTTTTTTTTCCATTATCTTCCTTTCTAGCTTTATTTTGTTTTTCATTTTTTTTATTGTTTTCTATACTCCTTTCATTTTTTTCTCACTTTCTCTCTAAGTAAACCTTAAATAAGTAAACCCAAAATAAGTAAATCCTAAATAAGTAAACCCTAAGTAAGTACAATGTAAGTAAGTAACATTAACCCTAATCCTAACACAAAACCTAACCTTGACTCTAAACCTAACCCTAACCCTTAATCGTAAACCTAACCTTGACTCTAAACCTAACCCTAACCATAACCTTAAACAATAAATTGTAACCCAAAACCCTAAACCGAACCATAATCCATAATCCCTAATCCTTAAGTAAACCCTAAATATTTTCATTCTTTCACACTTTTTCACTAAGTAAACCCTAAGTAAGTAAACCCTAACCCTAAATCATAACCCAAGGAACCTGACGGTGCCAACAGTTTAAAAGGAAGAAAGGTCTTGGTCATTTTTCAAGAAAGAAGGAGGAAGAAGGGTCTTAGTCATTTTTGAGGGAAGGGGATGTTAGGGTTTGAAAATTTTAAGAGCAAATAACTTTTATTTTTATTTTAAATAATTAATGATTTTTTAAATCTGTATGTAAAATTAGTAGATAATTTTCATTTTACCTTACATACAGATTTGAGATCATTACATACAGATTATATCCTTCGCAAATTTTCCCGCTCTAACGTGCCTCATTTATATACAGATTTTACATAAAGAAAATCAGTACATAAAAATCTGTATATAAAATTCGTATGTAATTCACTACTGGAAAATTGGGATTTACAGACGGCATTTTACCGAAGGCCTTAAGGCCGTCGGTATAGAGGTAATTACCGAAGGCTTATAAGCCGTCGGTAAGGACCTCATTAAGTTAAGTCAGAAATTAGGTTCGTCGTGCCCCAAAATCATTTTCATCAGCCTCGTCGTGTTGTGCGTATCCTCCCTCTCTTCACACGGTTGCCTCCGTTGGTTCACGGTCTGTCACTTTATCGGTGAGTAACCGGCAGTGGTTGGTCACGGTGGTCAGTGGTGCGTCCATCGGTGTTGGTTCACGGTGCGTGGTGGTTTTCGGGAGTCCGGGGCTAGGGTTCGTCCTATGTTAGTTCTTTCGTTGAGGGGTGGTGGTGTGGAGGTTGAGGGACTTTGTCGGAGGTAAGTTCCACAGAACTTCATTGACACTGTCATGTTCATTTTGGTAAAGCTTAGATAGTGTTGCTGCCTTCATCTACTTTTTATTAACTTCTTAGTATACGGTTGAAGGAACTTGGTTGAGGGCTGCGTTGGAGTGGCCGTTGTGGGGCGTTGCTGTCAAGGCTATCTCGGTTGAGGTAAGTTGTTCGTTTATAAATTGGTTATCAGTTAGAATGTTGTTAAATCTGTATGACTTTGTTGTGGCATCAGTGTATGTGCTTGTTTGATTGAGAAAGATTGATTTGTAATTGGAATGATGGGCAAGGTATTGGCATGCCAGTTAGAAAGTTTAAATAACCTTTAACCGTAGTATAGGAAAATAAAAGAAAACGAGGAATACAATTAAACATTATTCCTAAGTTTCAATTAATGTAAAAGTTAAACTGTGAGTGACAGAACTTTCCTCAAAAGTTCAATAAAAGAAGGATTAATTCAGTGAAATGGTTGTAACGATGAAATGAGAAAATGAGAAACTTACATTGGCACTTGAAGGGAGTGCCACTCATGACAACATCTTGCTAGTTCTGGACATGACTGTCACTTGAAGGGAGTGCCACTGTCTTTACATGTCACAGCACAGAAACGCTCAAGAATATTGTTTATGGCAAGAACAGCTGGATGGAGAGAATAGAGATAGGAAAGACTATAGTATCACCACCAGAAGGTTGGATATATTTGAGGGTTGTGATGGTGAGAAATAGTTAGGCAAAAAGGGGTTTTAGGAATTTTCCCATTGTTATATTCAATTTCTTTTGTTGAAATTTTCTCGAGAATTATGTTTACAGAGGTCAACCACTGGGAAAAAGAAGTATATATAGTCTAAAACATATAATTTCCAGTTTCTACAACATCATAGCAATATATATTAAATCACTTACTTATGTACTCTATAGACTGTTACCTTTTTATGAAAGCACCTCTCCTTTCTTTCTCTTCTCTTTTGGCGAAATTAGTTAAGGCTGCTTCCCTTTGAGAAGTCTTGTTTTGATCTACTCTGTTGGCACTTCTACTTCCACTAGCATCGCCACTGCCACTATTCCCAGGGAGTCCATTGTTGCTTTCCATGTTTGTTCCTCCAGCATTAACTGTTGTGCTGCCCCATTTTGGCCATTGCTTCCATTGTTGCTTCCTGAAACACTTCTATTGATACTGAGGTTCCCAACATTACATTCAACTAGCACTTCTACCACATTTGATGAACCATAATGTGGAGTAGCAGCAGTAGCCAATTTCTTTGCAGATTCAGCATCATGATCAGGTGGCAACTGGTGCATGTCATCAGTACAGTTATTGTTTTCATAATGGAGATGGAAGTCTGGAGTAGCAGAATCTCTATGTCTGTCTACTTTAGGTAGTGCCAGCATTGTTGCTGCTTTATCTTCAGTGTTATGTAATATGACTTGTTGAGATTTACAGACAAGGCTGGAGCAGCAGAATCTCTATGTCTGTTTTTCCCCCTCTAGAGAATTTTCATACAAGAGATGTTGGAGTGGCCTCTGTTGGAGGGTTATTAAGGAAGTTACATTCCAAGAAGTTATAAGTACTAAAAGATATAGCCTCCTATTTACTAAAAGAAGTTATAAGTAGTAAAAGAAGTTATAAGTACTAAAAGATATAGCCTCCTAGTTACATTCCTCTGTTGGAGTGCCCTCTATTATCTATATAGCCTCCTATTTACTGCTATATAGATTACAAGCAAGGAGTTATAAGTATAGCAAGCAATCAAACAAAATCCAAATGCTTTTGACAGTCACCATTTTACTTGTTTTAACCTCATGTATGCTGTTATTATTGTTAGTTATAGCAAATAATGTTTGGAACAGAAGAGAGGTATGCAAAATGAAAGAATTAGGTAAAAGAATAAATGGAGAACGTGGTTTAGATAAGTTAGGCTTGGATAGCCCACGTGATGCTACCAATCCTCTTCCATACAAAGGTTGCGAATTGTGATAAGAGGTACGGTCTGCTCTGATGCTAGCTAGATACATATATATAATCTCCTAATCATTTTTCTCAGTTACACACTGCTTTTCTTTTCCCTCTATCCATTTTCAATGCTATAATTCATGTGGTCCAGCACATGTATATGCATGCTAAGTTCTACCACACTCAAACCTCGAAAAACATCTTGTTAGCATTTTGAATAATTCTTCTCTTCTATTCTTCAAAAACAATCAACCACTGCAGACTTTAAATTGAAATGAAAGCTTTACAAACCTTGTTCTTGGAAAAAGTAAAGGTTCTAGAAAATGAACGAGCATGATTCAATTTTTGAAAACCAATAAAGGATGAGGCGGGATAAGGTTTGGTTAGAAGGGCCTACGAAGAGCACAATCATCTAGGGTCAGTCCAGGACCACTGAACACTTATTCAATTCTCGGTCCAAGAGAACCCTTTAACTGCATTATGTGTTCTGATATGATTTTACTAACTGTTATTCTGTGTTTGTTTAGTTTATAGTAAACGTTTCAGCCCAATCAGAGAACAGAAAGGAAGAAATAATGATCATGAAATTGAAACGAGTATAATATGTGATGGGTCTGATATGATCCACTTGTTCATGATGTTCCCATAACAAAAATTATATTTTTCTTTGAGTTGGCAGTTTTTAACTACTAGGTTGGGTTTGGTGGGAGCAGGAGGAGTATATAAAATGGGTGACCGGGGTTGATGACAATGCTGGCTAGTCTGCTAGGGACCTTAAATTAAAATATAGTTTGAAAGAAGATTGTTTATTAGTGAAATGAAGTGTATTTAATAGGAGAGTGAAGGCGTTGTTTTATATCATGAGCTCCTAAGATCACGAGCCACGAGAGATGGAGAAGTGGAATATATTACAAGGGTTTGGTTAGCGAAAGAAAGAGAGAGAAGACAATTGGCAGAAAAATGGTGTTGGCTTTGAGTTCTCGGCAATAATTGAAACTTTAAAAGTGTTAGTTTAATTCAACTTAGACATCAAAGATAGATAAATCTGGTGGACTCCATGTTTCCACGTCCGACACAAATTAACAGCTGAGCGTTGTCAAAGGTTGGAGCCATGTTGGTGTCTCTATTCCAAATATCTATGTTATTCCTCCCATCAAACATCTCCTTTTGAGTGGATTCCAACTCTTCATTCAACCATATAGATTCCCTAACCAAAAGTTTAACCTTGTTTCTCCTCCTTACCAACTCAATTTAATTCCAAACCCTCTCCCATCTCATTTATTAGATTCCCTTTCACCCTGACTGACTTACTTCATGCCCCAAAAAAAAAACCAAAAAAGAAGACGCTTCCTTACAACTTAAGCACCAATTATTCCGCCACTCCTCTCTTTCTCTCTTCTTTTCTTTCTCTCTTCTATTAGATGTAGTGTACGTACAGACATATTGGTAGCTATACTAGGGGTGTTCAATTATTTTTCTCACTACATATACTACTTTGTGTCCATTTTGTGATGCTTCTGGCCTTATCTCTCTACTGGGTTTATGGTAATATACTGATTCGTGATACAATTGCCAATACTTGGAGGAGTACAGAATTGTCAATATTCTGCATGACAGAGAGAAAGCTATGGGAGTGCATCTGGCATGGACAAGGGACATTGATTCAAACGATGAATAAGGACATAGCATATAATTGAATTTTTGAGCACCAAAAAAAGTCTAGCCCACAACTACTACTTTTGAGTCAGCTTCAGACACAGGATAGAAATATTTTAGTGGTCATTCTTGATTATTATGGCTGCTGATATACAAACTTCATAGTAAATTTGCATCTTTAATGCAGACAGCTTTTGGAAGATGCTTGTGATGCTTTGTATTAGTGTCTGCCTTAATAATATATGGCTAGGAGTGATATATATTTTCATATAATGTCTTGAGTTCATGTGCTAGACTTGAAAATTGAATACAAATTTATGATATAATTTGGGGAATATTTAAACTCCAAATTTGAATTGCCATCATAATTTGATTACTCAATCGATTGAACAGGGTGGGAATGTGAGTTACTGAAAACCTTTACATGTTTTTATGAATTTGGATGAAGAGGAGGAAACATTTTGCAAATGATGTTTTAGCAACCTTCAAGTTAAATTTTTTTGGAGTTCTTGGTTGATTTTTTTTATATTTTATTTTATAGTTTAATACTTTTGCTTAAATTATAACTAATACTGATTAGTTATGTATTGATAATTTTTTTCAAATTTTACTATTTATGGGACAAATTATTCTCTCTTTTCCCTTGCATAAATACTTATGCTTATACGTTTTGGAAGCTCCAGTTTTCAATGAGTAAATTATTAATAATAATAATCTGTTTTAAAAGTTCGATTATAGCATGATATAAGTTAACTATATATATGTGGGGTATATTGTTTTGTGCATTTGGAAAATGTGTGGCTGTTAATTAAAGTTGGTCAATTTATCTTCTTGGGGCATTATCGAGTTCAATCCATTATTATCAAGTGAGTGTATAAATATAAGTGCCATAAGTTATTACAATTTTATGTGTAAAATAAAATATTATTTTAGAGAAACTAATTCAATCTTTGTTATAAATTTCATGTATCAATTAATTATAATTTATTAGGAAGCATATTTTATTTAATTTTTCTGCTTTTGCTGAGTACTTGTAGATAAATTTATGCAAACAATCTTAAGCTGTTGTATAAGATTATTATATGTTGCAAATATAGGTCTTTTGGAGGAAGACCCACTGTTCAATTGAATAAAGTTGGTGTCAAATTTGGAGGTGTTGCAAATTAGGAGGAGTTAAGCATCTGAAACAAGTATGTACTCAATCATATTTTATTGAAGTTTTCAAAGTCCTATTTTTGGTGCCTGAATGTGCATTTATTTTAAACTTTGTTGGGTATGTGCTGATTTTAGCATTGTAAATAATCTTATTGGAATATTTTGAATTGTGGACTTGTATTTGATTTAAATTCTGATTTGTATGATAAAAAACTACATAACAGACCTATAATCCGTGACTTTGGTTCATGTTTATGGTCCAAACTTGATCTCACTCTCTCCCTTTATGTCCACATTCAACCACATTTAAAGTAAGTCTTAATGTTTGACCAAGAAACACAAAATACTAAAGTAGGCTACCAAACTACACAGACACACTGTTCTAAAAAGTTTAGAACAGTTAAACCTACCTAGTACAAAAATGACACTACCAAAAGTACCTAAAACTCAAAACATGACTACCTAGAACCTAAAACTAGTTAGCAGAATAGGATAAAAGTCATAATATGGTACAACTTGATTATGTTAACTAGTCATTTAAAATCCTTTGGTACTACACACATTCTCAATAGAAAGAGAAAGGTAAAAGTAGTATAAACACTTAGAACCTACAAAATATTTGGAAGTAATCTATACAAAGATAACTTTATTAATAATAAGTTGTCTCCTCCAAATTTAATACACAACCCCTTAGGATGTTTAAGACATTTCGATACTGAGGAGTTGTCTTTGCATGCCCTTATTGTATGCCTATGACAGTAGTGTTAAAATTGTCCTCCATGTTCGACTTGAGTAGTAATAGGTTTATTACTTATGTCACATGGAGTGTTGTTGTTTTGGCTAAGTTTTTATTTGTTTGGCTTGTCACAGAACATGGCCCATTTTACCAACCATCGTGGATGGATGTACGACCGTTGTTATAGTGGAAGGAGAGGTTTGAAGGAATCTTTTGTCATCGGAGTTGAAGAGTTTGTGGAGACGGCCCGACGATATGAATATTATGCTGTTGATGGAGGGATTCGATGTCCATGCATGAAATGTGAATGTACAAGGATTTTGAAAGATGAAGTCGTCAAGCTTCACCTATACCAGAAAGGGTTCATGCCTAATTACACGGTTTTGGACTTTTCATGGTGAACAAATTCCTTCGACCTCCACTGCAGCTGAAAAGCGGCTTGCATCAGGTTCGAATAGTAGTGTACATACATCTCAGATAGATCAATTTGCGGATATGCAACAGATGGTCGACAATGCTCTTCGTCGCCACGCTGAACAAGAAGCAAACCATAGCCATTATGAAGAGCCTCCAAATGAAACGACATAGAGGTTTTTCAATTTACTGACAGAGGCAAATCTGCCTGTATTTGAAGGTTCAACTGAGTCAAAATTATCAGTGTGCATTAGACTCATGGTTGGCAAATCTAATTGGAACATGCCCATTGAAGCAGTGGACTTTTATACAAAATTGATGTTAGATTTGACACCACCAAACAATTTGATGCCGAAGAATTATTACCAAGCAAAAAAATGTGTTTCAAAGTTGGGATTGGAAGTGAAGAAGATTGATTGTTGTGTTAATGGATGTATGTTATTCTATGATAATGACTTTGGTAAAAAAGATGCATTGTTGGTTGAATGCAAATTTTGTGGCTCACCAAGATATCATACGATGCATGCTGGACGGAGGCAAAAAAAAACCCATTCCCTTAAAGTCCATGTTCTACTTGCCTATAATTCCAAGATTACAAAGAATGTTTACTTCAATGCAAACATCAGAACACATGACATGGCATGATGGTAACAAAACTAAAGGATTTTTGCGTCATCCTTCGATGGTGAAGCTTGGAAGCACTTCAATCGTAAACATCCTTCCTTTGCAAGTGAACCGCGTAACGTAAGACTTGGTCTATGCTTTGATGGGTTTACCCCATACATTCAGGCCTCCGCATCACCATATTCATGTTGGCCCGTGATAGTTACCCCATACAATCTACCACCCGAGATGTGTATGACAAAGTCGTACATGTTTTTATCATGCATAATACCAGGTCCATCTAATCCCAAATCATTGATTGATGTTTATTTGGAGCCTTTGATCGATGATTTGAAGAAGTTATGGAATGGTGTTTGGACGTATGACGTTTCAAGGAAGCAAAATTTCCTTATGAGGGCAGCATTGATGTGGACTATTAATGACTTCCCAGCGTACGGCATGTTATCTGGTTGGAGCACGCATGGTCGATTAGCTTGTCCACATTGCATGGAACATACAAAGTCATTCCAATTGAGTCATGGTCGGAAAAGTAGTTGGTTTGACTGCCATCGACGGTTCTTGCCCATTGATCACCCCTTTAGAAGAAACAAAAAGGCATTTCGCAAAGGACAAGTTGAAACGGATATGCCCCCGCCAAAGTTGACTGGATCACACGTGTGGAGAAGAGTGAAAGACTATCCAAAAGTCACTGAATCCGGTCAGAATAGGATAGAAGGGTTTGGAGAATGGCATAATTGGACAAAAAGAAGCATATTCTGGGAACTTTCCTATTGGAAGGACAACTTGCTAAGACACAACCTTGATGTCATGCACATAGAAAAAAATTTCTTTGATAATGTCTTCAACACAGTTATGAATGTTAAAGGTAAGACAAAAGATAATGACAAAGCAAGAAAAGATTTACCTTTGTATTGTGGACGAAAAGACTTAGAGTTGAAGGCGCAAGGTAACGGCCGATTATTTAAACCAAAAGCAAATTACACCATGTCAAAAGACGAGACAAGAATAGTGTGTGGATGGATGAAGGAGCTTAAAATGCCAGATGGATATGCTTCTAACTTGTCCAGATGTGCCAATGTTCAGAACGGTACTATTCAAGGGTTGAAGAGTCATGATTGTCATGTATTCATGGAGACTTCATCCCTCTTGCATTCAGTTGTTTGCCAATGCACGTGTTAAATCCACTGATAGAAATCAGTAACTTCTTTAAAGATTTGTGCTGCACGACACTAAAGGAGAATTCCCTTAAAAAGATGGTGAAAATATCCCGATTATTCTCTGCAAATTGGAAAGAATATTCCCTCCTGCATTCTTTGATTCAATGGAACATATTCCAATTCATCTTGCATATGAAGCTTGGCTTGGGGGACCCGTGCAATACAGGTGGATGTATCCCTTTTGAAAGGTTTATGGGAGAATCCAAACGTTCAGTTAAAAACAAAGCTAGAGTAGAAGGCTCAATTTGTGCAGCTTACTTGCACAAAGAGACAACTTATTTTTGCTCACATTATTTCAAAAACTTCATGTTGTCCCCCACTCATGTCAGAAATGAAATGCAATGGAAAGTTCAACCACGTGAAGGTGCATTATCAATTTTTCGACAATCTGGCCGTCACGCAGGGAAGAGTTCACACATTGGTTAACTGATGCTGAATTCAATTCTGCTCATGTCCATGTCTTAATCATTGCACTGAAGTGAAGCCATACCTTGAGTATGTCATCATCCATCTCTTATCTTTCCAACGACACAATTGTTATACACTAACGAATTTCGTTTGTACCAGCTCATTTCTTTCGTCGAGCAAGTCACAGAAGGAAATAGTTCTGCTAGAATACACTCTGAGTTTCCCCATTGGTTTAGAAATCAGGTTTGTATTTTTTCGTACGTTTAGAATCGGTTAATTTGACTCTTGTTGTCATAATTTCACCAAGATGTATTTGTAGGTTTTTTAATCATGCATTAACTCCCACAGTTCAAGAATTAAGACATCTCTCGAATTGGCCAATGAGATGTGTCAAAGAATGGCACACTTACTTCACCAATGGTTACAAATTCCATACACAAGAATGGTCTAAAGGAAAGAAAACATCAAATTGTGGTGTGTATGTGAAGGGCTAACGGAGGGTTGTTATGATGATTTCTACGGCATCATTCATAAAATATATGAGCTGGAGTACAACAGCACTACTTCTCCAAACAGAGTAGTACTTTTTTATTGTGAATGGTTTGATCCTTCTAGAGCTGGTACTAGAGTTGATCCACGCTTTAATATTGTCGAACTCAACCAGAGATTAAGATATCAACCGTTTGATCCTTTCATTCTACCAACTAATGTCCGACAGGTTTATTATGTGCCATATCCACCATCCGCAATATTGACAAACGTGGTTGGGTTGTAGCAATACAAACAAGCCTAGAGGTCGCATTGACTCAAATGAGGTTGAGGAAGATGTTGCCTACCAACTTGACCAAATGTCACAACCACAAGAAATTATTGAAGTTGAACGTATAACCGCATTGGTCGACCCTGATGGTGATGGCGATGAATTACAAGGTGATGAAGAACAAGAGGAAGAAGATGAAGACGAAGAACAAGAAGAAGAAGGAGAAGAAGAAGATGAAGATGATGATGAAGAAGAAGATGAAGATGATGATCATGATGTCGATGAAGAAGAAGAAGATGATGAAGATGAAGATGACGACGATTGAATGTTGGACATCTATTGTAGCAAATTGAACTATCATTTGAATACAGTTATCTAAAATACTATGTCAAAAGTTGTATGCAATTATTTAGATAATAACTTTAAAAAACATTGATCCTTCCTTATTCATTTATTTTTTCTCCCTTTATTTGTAACCATTCCAATGCAGTAATGACAGGACAAGGTTCAGAACGTCCTGATAAAGGAAAGGGGGTAGCAAGGCCTAAAAAGAGGCAACGGCAGACACCAAAGTATGTACTTAGGGTGCCTGGTAGACTACCTAGCATTGCTGCCCCTGGTACATCATCTGTGGCGCCTTCTCCTACCCCTACAGTACAGCCTTCTCCTACTCCTGCAGCACATCCTTCTACTACCCCTGCGGCAGACCCTCTTTCTCCTCCTGTGATTATAAACCATACTCCTTCTCATGTGGTTATTACCCCCACTCCTCTCCCTGACCCTACTTCGATATCTTCCTCATCTACTATACCGCCTTCTCAGACTGTCACACCATCTACTGATCCAGATTCAAGTGGTGATGGTGATGGTCTTGACCCGCCCCTCCATGATCGACCATGGATTGAGTCGTATGGTAAAGGGTAAGATATTAATCTCTTCACATAATTTGATGTTTATACCTTACTGTAATTGATATGACTTCTATTATGCAGGTTTATTCCATCTAGGGTTGCTTCCCAGGCCATCACACGTTCAATTAAGCAACAGTTTTTAAGTCCATGGCCTACTTGGGGAGCAATACCTGACGACGACAAAAAGCCATTCTGGGAGCGTTTTCAGGTGAACAATCCACTAAACTAATTGTCCCTCTTATTTTAGTATGTTCTGTAATCAATGTTTGTTCTCTTTAATGTTACAGATGAAGGTGCAGTGGAAACCTGAACATGAAACTCAGATACATAGAAATTTCCACATGAAAGCATCTCATCGGCTCTCAGAGATGTTTAGGGATGCCCGCAATGCAGCACAGCGCCCTTACTGGCTGGGTGATCAAATTTGGAACTCTTTACTGGCTCATTGGAATACAGTAGAGTTTCGCAATAAGTGTGCCAAAGCCCAGAGGAACAGAGCATCTGAAAAGGGTGGCACCCTGCATACTGGTGGGTCAATAACCATCATGAGCATGCCATTCGTATGGTAAAATTTCATTCCCTAACTTTTGCTTTCATGGCCCCACTTATGTATTTTTTATTTCATATGTACAGTTATAATTGTCAATTTTGTTACAGGCACAAGCGATGGGACGGGTCGTCCATGTTGATGAGGTCTTTGCACAGACTCATGTTCGGAAGGGCACTAATCAGTTCGTTGATGAAAGATCTCGGAAGACTCATGTAAGCAAATAACACTATTACTATTACTAATTTTTCATTTATGTTATGTCATTCCCTAACATTGCTTTTAATGTTTCAATAGGAAGAATTTTCTACGAGACTTTCACAGGTTAGATCTGAACATGAGTCAGCTCCTACACCGGATGATGCGAGTAATGCAGAAGACGACATCCGTAGGACGCAGTGCTGGGTCGACATCGTCGGTGGCAAGAAAAAGGGTCGCTTGTACGGTGCAGGACAACTTGCTGCAAACTACACGACATCGAGAGGAGGTACTCTGAAGCACCAACCTTCTTCTTCCACCACTGCTCCTGAGGAGGTTGTTGTCCGCCTCACGCAAGCACTGGAGCAACGTGACCAGGAGCTCACTGATCTCAGAGCAGAGTTTACAAACTTTAAGGCCCTGGTCATGAGAGTGTTGCCTGAGACCTCACAGGACGTACAACATATCCCTTCGACACAGCCACGACCCTCCTCGTCATCACCCGTTGCCCCTCAACAGCCCACATCAGTCCAGCAACCCTCATCAGTCCAACCCTCATCAGTCCAACCCACACCAGTCCAGCCATCAATACAAGAGCAGGATGATGAAGATCATTCTGATGAAGACTATGTACATTATTAGTTTGACCTAGTTTTTACTTCTTATAGAAACTGTTGGATATTACAAACAATTGAAATTTAGATAATTTCGATGTTATAAAACTATATGACTTTGGATGTTAGGATGCCAATATGGTTTTATGTTTTAACTATAAATTACATGTTATATGGATTAATGCATGTTCTATTTCTTAATGGATGTTCTATGGATATTGATTACTGATTGCATCTTTGAGATGCACATTATGCAGATCTGTATATACTTGAAAACTGTTATCCAGGTCTGTTTGTGCTTGAAAATGTTATGCAGGTCTGTTTGCGTGGTTGGTTTCATAAAAAATAGAGTAAATTGTTATTTTTTCGTGCCACTTACCGAAGGCTTTTGCCCCTCGATAAATACCCATCTCATGTCATTACCGAAGGCTTTTGGCCCTCGGTAATTACCGAAGGCTTCTGACCCTCGGTAATTACCGAAGGCCATAAGCCGTCGGTAATTGTTAGCGACAAGAGATTTACCGACGGCTCGATGGCCGTCGGTAGGCCGTCTGTAAATGTTTTTTTCCAAGGCTTTTGGCTGTTTCCGAGGGATTTTGGCCTTCGGTAATGCCCTTTTTTTTGTAGTGATTCATTTTTCAAAATCTATATGTAAAATCTGTATGTCATATAATACATATGGACTAAAATTTGTATGTAAATATCGGTAAGTAATTCGAATTTTTCTTGTAGTGCAACCCTAACCTTAGCCTTTACCATAACCTAACCCTAACCCTAAACCTAAACCTAACCCCTAACTGTAAATTGTAAGCCTAGACCATAACCCTAAACTCTAACCTTAAACCTTAATCATAAACCCTAACCATAAACCCTAACTTTAACTCTAACGATAAACTCTAACCATAAACCATAAACCCTAACCCTAAATCTTAATCCTAAACTCTAAATCTTAAACCCTAATCCTAAGCCCTAATCCTAACCCTAACCCTAAACCTTAATCCTAAGCATAAACCATAAATCCTAACCCTAAGCCATACCCATAACCTAACCCTACCCCTAAAAGCTAACCCTAACCATAAACTCTAAACCTTAAACCTAAACCATAAACCATAAACCCTAAACAATAACCTTAAACCCCTACCACAAACCATAAACTCTAACCTAAACCTTAACCCCAAATGCTAACCCTAACCCTAAAATTTAATTATTTTTATCAATAAAATTTAAATGAATTAATTAATTAATTAATACAAAAATTAAAAGAATAAAAAAAATATCAATTATTAATGATGAAAAAATATTATATTATAAAAAAATTGGAATAAATATTTTCCTATAACTAAAATCATTTTTATCAATAAAATTTAAATGAATTAATTAGTGAATTAACCCAAAAATAAAAAAAGTAAAAACATATCAATAATTAATGGTAAAAGAATAATATAGTATAAAAGAAAATAAATTTATGATAAATATTTTTCTATAATTAGAATTACTTTTACAAATAAAATTTAAATGAATGAATGAATTAACAAAAGAATTAAAAAATTACTAAACAAAAATTAATAATTAAAAATCTATAATTAAAATTAATAACATCATTTTTTTAATAAATATTTTAAATTATCAACAAATTTTATTAAATAATTTTAAAAAAATTTAATTATTGACGAAAAAAATTATCAGTTAATGAAATATATGAATTTTTCTGTTAATAATAAACTCATCAATAAAATTTATTCAGTAATTAAAATTTTTTTAAAATCTGTCAATCAAATTTGTTGGATTTCAGATTTACCTACGAATTTATTTATGTCAATAAATTTCTTTGGTAATTCCAAAAAACTTTTGGTAACCACTACTCACCAAACGAAGAATAATTGGTTACACTTAACCACGCCAAAGAAAATGACAAAATGGAAATTTGTGACTCCATCATACATGCTCAGTACCGCGACTACAAGTTCTCCACATTGTCACAAGCAAACAAGAACCCACAATGGAAATCACCTGTGCAAATAACAAAGGATGGAAGAAGGAGAGATGAGAAAGTTGATGAATTGAATCACAGTATTCACGGATAGAATTATCACATATGTAAATTTTCATCGGTAAATATTATCAACTGCAATTTTATCAATGAATTTCGATTTACCAAACATCGTCGAAAAAATGTCATCAATGAATTTTTAATGTTTTGTATGAATTATGACTGTTAATAATATTTTCTTAATGATTTAAATAGTAAAATTATAGGCTTTATAATTTTAAATAATATTTTTCATTCTATTCTTATGTAAGATATAATATAATAAAATTTTTTGGATCATCAAACCAAATCACAAAATTGTGTGGATCATATTTTTTAAAAATTTAAATTGTCCGTTACACACCTGATCAAGACTAATAAATTAAGTTAAATCAAAAGTTAATACACTAAAATATTTACGTAAATCCTAAACGCCACTAAATAAAGAGTAACGCAAATAAAATTATGCCTTTTATAGAAATTACGTGTTATCTATTGTTACTAAATGGATTTCGGTTAAAATAAAACAGAATGAATGTATACTGTAATAAGAAATAATAAAAATATGTTATTTATAGATATTTGGAAATAAAATTCACAATGAATAATTACAGGTATTTATTATTTATAAATAACGGATATATGCTTATAAATGAGTCAAATGTAGTATTACATTATTTGCAATATCTATTACTCATAAAAATATAAAATAAAAATTTAATTTATATTTTATTAAATAAATTTAATTAAATTTAAAAGTAATTTATATTTTATTACGTTATTTTAATCAAAATTAAATTTTAATTTATATTATATTTTATATTTTTTTGAATTTTTTGAATTTTATTTTAAAATATTTTATTTTTTACTGATTTTAACATGTATTCTTTAAAATATTTATAAATGTTTTTTAAACGGATATTCCATAAATAATGAAACGATAATAAATGAAATTATTTTATTAATTAAATAACGAATAGACGTATCCAAACCGTTGCAACGTTACTTGTAACTTTTAATGTTAATTAATTATATAATCAAGGCTAATGAATCATCTTAACATCATATTATATAATGAAAAGACATTTTTGTCCTTGAACATTAGGACATTGGTTTGCACCTTGTGTATATATATAACAGATTGAAAAACAGAAAAAGAGGGGAAGAATTTACAATGTCTATGTTAATGAAAATTGTTGTGTTATTGTGCATGCTGACATTGACATGGGCAGCCCCAGCTACCGTGGAAATTACGAATAGTTTGGAGGGAAGTCAAACTATAAATATTCACTGCAAATCAAAAGATAATGATCTTGGATTGCACATTCTCCCTATTGGCCAAAGCTACAAATTTAGTTTTGGAACTAACTTTTTTAGGACAACACTGTTCTTTTGTTCTGTTCAATGGGAAAATGGTCCTTTATTATATTTTGATGCATATAAGCAAAGTAGGGATTTCAATATATGTTTAGACTGCCATTGGTTTATTCTGAAAGATGCACCATGTAGGTTTGAATCTGGCACTCGCAAATGTTATAGATGGAATTGAAGTACTTCCTTGTAATTATGTACACAAAGAGAAATAATAATCGTACACTTCTATCTTATTTTACATTATTTATTTTTGTATTACTACACCTTTCTTAAACTTACATTTATTTTTTTCTATTACTTTTATTAAACCATATGTTGAGAAAATTGAGAAGTAGAAAAATTATTTAAGATTTTTGAGAGATTTTTGAGAGCGTTGAGACCGAAAGGTAATGTTATAAGTTATATCAACCTTATGAAGGATGATAAACGAGAGTCATGACACCTAAAAAAAATTTAGTAATGGTGTCAGAGAAGAAACAATTGTACCCATAGAAATCATAAGTTGTTTTGAGCTTTTTGGACCCATTAATTGTAAGCCATGTGGATTCCGAAACCGTTAAAGATAGTTTTTACGGTAGTTATATGTAATTTGCTCAAATTTAAATTTCAATGTGTAACTGTCCAGGAAGGATTGAAAATAGATTTATTTTTATTTTACAAGGGTTGACAATGCCAATCGCAACACGAACCTAGAAAATGAACTAAGGAAAATCAATGACACCTAAGTAATTTTCACATCTAAGTTATCTATAATCATAAATAATTCCTTTTCATGTAATCTTTTTTTCTAATTAAATCCCTAATGTAAGTACAAACTAACTCAAAATCTAAGAATTAGAGTAAAATATCTAAATATAATATTATTTTAGCATATGGTAAAAATAAATTGAAAGAATTTCTTTTTTTCAACTAATTCTATTAAAATTCACTTGTAAAAGAACACTTGTTAATATACAGTTAACCATTTTTTTTTGTTTTTCTAAGGTTTAATAGCTTTTTTTTCCTAGTTTCAATTTCGTCCTGATAAAATTTGTCTCAATTAAGTCTCTTCCGTTAAATATGCGAAAATAGAGTTAATTTTTCTTTCTCTCACTTCTGCTCCTCTACAATGCATTAGCTTTTTGTGAGTGCTATCATTATCTCACTATCCTTAACCTGATTCTTTATATAAAACATGTGAATTAATACTCATAGTTTCTCCAAATCATAATGAGTTAAGGATTAAACAAATTAAAATATATTGGATCTCATTCCTAATTTTTTTGGTATTTGTCTAACTCTCTCCTTCTCTAATGTATAAATTTTTAAAAATTTAAAAGATACATAAGAATAAGATTAATAAAAATAATAAATATGATTTCAACTGTGAAAAAAATCTTTAAAAATTTAAGTTTGTGTATAGTATATAATTAAGGGTTAACTAGATTTTTTACTCCTAAACAATTTTTAAAATATTGTATTTTGTTTTTAAACTATATTTATTTGTATTGAAGGAAAGTTATGTAAAGGTAATTTTTAACAAAATATATGTTTAAGTTATGTTACACTACAATGTAAAGTTCTATTATTTTGCCTTATTTTTATAAAGTAAAAAAATCATAAATTTATTTTAAGGATGAAACACATTCTTAAGAATAATTTAATAAAAAAAACATATTTAATCTTATAATTAATGACTAAATAATATAGATATACATCTAATATAACAGTAATATTTACTCAATAAGAAAAAGCTCTATCTTGAAAACATAAGTTTTGTCATTAAACCAAATTAAACTAATGGAGTGTGTATAGCCTTGTAAGAATCCTTATATTAGAGTAAAAGTTGTTAACCAATCATCTTAAAAGTGATATGAAATAGTAAAATCCACAGTAATAAGCTTTAATGTATTTTTAGTGGATTTTATTGTGCCACGTCAATTTTAATATATTTTTTTACTACTTTTTGTGTAATGAAGGAGTTTCATTAGACTATTATTTTTCTAATTAATATTTTATTTTGCTGTTGAAAAATATATATACTCTCCTAGGAAGGAATTGTTTTTATTCTTATAATTCAACGTTTTTACAACTTTTAAATTTTTTTATCACTTTTATTACAGTAAAATAGTCTTATAAAA
>JAFNIE010000923.1:0-22197 GCA_027742785.1 Vigna reflexopilosa | reverse complement strand
AATGGAGACATTAAACCCATAGTTTTATTATTTTGTTCAATAATAGATCAGACTGGAAAGTTGTTCTCCAGTACTTAGTAATTCACCAGGACAAGAATTAGGTCACAGTACTGTTTCTGATGAACCAAACTCAAGAGTGAAGAGTCTAGACGCACGGAATCGAATAACGGGGTAAGCCTACCCACCAAACATGCCCGTTATCTTCTCTTCTCACGCAATTTCAATTATTATTCATACATTAAATATTGCCACAATTCAACCCTTCTGATCAAATATTTTATAAAAATATATATATATTTCACTATGAAAATAGACATGACTTTATTAATTAGTATTTCAAACATATTTAAAATAATATTGTAATATATGTTCGGACGCGTAGTAAATAAACCAAACGACCTTAGGAACAGTAAACAGTAAATCCATTGGTAGAGACCGTCGTTAAAGTAATTAAAAAATATTAATTAAGAATAACACTTATTGATAGACAATAAAGAAAACAATGATAACTATTAAAGGATAATTAATAAGTATTAATTTAATTGTTGTTATGAAATTTATAAATATAGGTACATGGGTACGTTTTAACCAATAATCTAATTTCAACATGACCGCTTGAAACACTCATCTAACTTGAGCGTCAGAATATTTTATATAAGTCACTTCAAAACCTATCTATCGATTCCAAAAACTAATAAATATGATAAATCAATACTCAAAATCATAGCAAAATAGAAAGGCTACTCATCGCCACCTTATATTAAAACAAATATACTTTTTTATAAAAATAAATTTTTGCATGCATTAAAATATTATTTAAAGGGTATTAATAATATTATTAATTGTAGTGTTTATTTTTAATCCATGTTTTAACGATGGTGGTGTTAATATTTTTAGATATAAAAATAATAAAAGCATGTATTATCATTTTAACTATAAAGTCACGAATATTTAAAAACTAATAAGAAAACTTTATATTGGTAGATAATTTAAACAGTCGAGATAAATTGGAGTGCTTTCCCTACTTCCTACCTTCGAAAACAAAGTGATATTTTTATTTTATAACATACATAATATTAACAGTATTGTTTTTTAAAATGATATTTCACATAAATTAATGTGTCAATTATTCAATAATTACTTCATTCTTCGTTTAATGTATTTATTGACAACATTTTGTTATTTTAATAAAATTGGACTTCCTTAGTTCAATTATAACTAAAATTCATTGATTCAGTTAAAAAAGATCATTCTATAATGTGTATATGTACTTAAAAATCATGTTTAAATTTAAAGATAGCGTGTAAGACCCTTGATATTTAACGAAGATAATATCTGACACCCTCACCATTAATACACGCCACGTCATTCTCAGCCATTAAAAACCCCACTACCTAATCTGATCCTCTCCCTCTCTGTCGCACCCGGAAAAGCTGCGCCCATCATTCTCTGAAACATTAAAAGCGTACCAAACACTGCAATGCACACACGCAACCTGTCGCAGGAGAAGCTTCCCATTTCAGAGTTCGGTGTGCAGGTGTCACCTTGGGAGACGTTCGTCGACCGAACGTGATTTAACACAACTAGAATTCTTGAGAACTCTCTCTCACCTGCACCATTCATCTTCTTCCTCAGAACCCAACCTTTCGTTTTCTCCACCTTCTCTCTAGAAACCTTCACCTTCTCTCTACTGTAACTCATCACCTTCTTCTCCGATCACGTTTCAGGACCGTAGGAACGTTCCTGGTGTCGAGAGCTTCGTTTTGAACCGATCACCTCAACGTTCTGTAACCGGTAAGTCACTCGACTCTGGACGATGATTTGAACGTTTGTTCTGTAGTACATGCAAACTAAGATTCAGTTGCATGCATGGGTTATAGGTCTGAGTTGTTTCTGATTTCTGGTGTTTTAGATTAAGTGAAAATTGTTGAGCGAAACCTGAGGGTAGAACGCTGTTAGAGGTCGAACAAAACCTTGCTTTTCGGGAGTACACTGCTATCCAGGTAAGGGAAGCTTATTAAATTTGATTCGTATGTTTGTCGTGTACTGTATGAATATGATGTGTGTCGCATGAAGTATGAACTGTGTTATTTGATTGTTGGTATATGATCATAAGTATGAAGTGTATATTGGTTGATTATGCATGGTCGAATGTGGTTGTATTGCCTGAACATGGTGTATGTTGGTTGAAATGTATGATATGAGCGATACGTGTGATTGTGAATATACATGCTTAGAAGTAGTGGACGTAAGTGAAACTTTAATATCAAATTCCCTATGAAAACATGTGTTCGACATTAAACGGTTCTCGACCGTTTGGTGTTCCAGTGAAGTTCTTTGAATTGGAATACTTCCGTTTGGGAAGGATTCTGGTCGAGCATGAGTTATGTAGGTTTTTTTCTTAGAGCTCATAATGGGCAGTGTCGATCTTACGCATAGAACTCGTATTGGGTAGTGCTCGGTCTTACACTGAACGCTTTTACTCCCTTCTTGAAAAACCCTTGATAATACAGATCATCCATCTGTATCGACGACAGTGTCGAGTACCCTTCGTAATGCAGATCATTCATCTGTGTCGACCGACAGTGTCGAGCACCCTTCGTAATACAGATCATTCATCTGTGTCGACCGACAATGTCGAGCATCCTCGTAATACAGATCATTCAGCTATGTCGAACGATAGTGTCGAGCACCCTTGATAATACAGATCATCCATCTGTATCGACGACAGTGTCGAGTACCCTTCGTAATGCAGATCATTCATCTGTGTCGACCGACAGTGTCGAGCACCCTTCGTAATACAGATCATTCATCTGTGTCGACCGACAATGTCGAGCATCCTCGTAATACAGATCATTCAGCTATGTCGAACGATAGTGTCGAGCACCCTTGATAATACAGATCATCCATCTGTATCGACGACAGTGTCGAGTACCCTTCGTAATGCAGATCATTCATCTGTGTCGACCGACAGTGTCGAGCACCCTTCGTAATACAGATCATTCATCTGTGTCGACCGACAATGTCGAGCACCCGTGTTAATACAGGTCGTCCATCTATCTGGTAGTCGGTCCTATCCTGTTTTGGAACGGGGTAAATTCTTCGGTCTCTTCCCCACGGTTGTCCTCGTTATAAAGAGGGCTGAAAGTTCAATATTTACGTACTTGGACTGAAAGATAAAAATGAAAATAAAAGTGAAAGATTATGGATGATGAACATTTTATGAGATGAATAAACGGTTGTGGATTTTAGACGAGCGTTCCAGGGAGGAACGACTCATGGTTGAATATGGAATTTTGTAAAGTATGACTGTGGGCATGCTAATGCTGGCTTGGTCCATCCTGATATTCCGTGACACTCGTCTTCACGTAGAGGAGAGTGGTTCATGTGTGGGAATGGCAGGAGGTCCTTAGTCCATAAGTTAACATGGGCGACGTAAGAAACGGACTAACCTCGAGTGGCAGCTGTCGAGTGTAATACAGTTACTACACCACTCGGGTGCAAGGACGCCTGTAGCTACACAGATTCATACAGTCCGGACGGTCAGTCTAGTATCAGGAATTGATTTGAGTTAAGGGATTGATTTAATTATATATTGTGAAATTTTGAGATGTTGATATACTATGAAACGAATGATTTTACTTGAATTAAATTCAATAAGCTTACGCTGTGTTCTCTTCTTTGTGTTGTCGATTGTCTTTGTACGTCCGTCTTGTCCTTGCGATGATCATCCATGTGGATGGGAGCAGATGCAAGTGAGCTGCTGGAAGAGGCGCTAGCGGAAGAAGTTTCAGAAGATGTTAATCCTGTCGAAGTAGGGATTAAGGTCGAGCCTAGAGTGCTCGACATGTAGTAACTGTTAATATTTTGTTAGTCTTAGAAATTGGATACCGTCGGCTGCATTACATTCTGTATTTTAAGCCGATCGACGTTTTGGGCCTTGTATCCTTTCTGTAAAGACTGCACTGTTTTAATGATTAATGTAATTAATTCTGATTATGGTTATCACTATATTCTGGGATGTTACATTAGTGGTATCAGAGCAGTTTTGTTCTTTTAAAGGACATTGTAGGGTTATGAGTGCACTGTGTTTTGCTGTGTGCTTTTATATGTTTAATGAGTTATTATTATTTTAACTCTTGGACAGAACTAACGCTCGTTTTTCTCTGTATCCAGAGAACAAATGGCGCCTAGACTTCCTCCTCCCCACCACCTAATGGATCGGATACGATCGACAGTGCCAGATTGTTGGAAACCGTGATCGAACGGTTGCAACAACAAAATGCTACACTAATGGAACAGAACGCAGCTGCTTTAAGAAGTCTTGAGGCCGCACGCGAGAACTCCGAAGCTACTCAGCGACAATTAATGGAACTCATTGCCGCCACCAGAGGCACGCCGGGAGCGTCCTCTTCCAACGCTGCCCAACCTGCTGCTGAGTGGAGCTTGGAGAGTTTTCTCCAACATCATCCGGCTAAATTCAGTGGGAAGTGCCTCCCTGACGAGGCAGATCAGTGGCTGAGGGATATAGAGAGGATTTTTAACGCCAAGAGATGTCCAGATGAGAACAGGTTGGCGTACACGGAGTATTTATTGACTGGAGAAGCGAGCCACTGGTGGGCAAGCGCGAGAGCCATTCTGATGGACACTCAACAACCAATCACTTGGGAAGTGTTTAGAAGTAAATTTTATGAAGAATACTTCCCTGACAGCGTTCGGTTTGCAAAAGAGGTGGAATTTCTACAGCTGGTCCAAGGGGGTATGTCAGTTTCAGAATATACAAATAAGTTCAAGCACTTGGTGAGGTTCAATACTATGGCGACAAGTGAGGAGTGGCAGTGCCGAAAGTTTGAAAACGGGCTAAGAAGTGATCTTAAGGTGTTGATATCCAGTTTGTGCATTCGGTCGTTCCCAGCCATGGTTGAGAGAGCCAAGGTGTTAGAGAAAAATATGGCTGAGGTGGAACGACATAAGAAACAACAAGCGTCAAGGGTGCCAGTTCTGTCGAGGCCCAATCTGAACCGGAACAGGACTCCGTACGCTCGCCCTAATCAACCATCTCATGCAGGCGGGTCCCAAGCAATCGTTCCTGTCGGACAGTCTGGACAAGTGAACGTTACTTGTTTCCAGTGTGGAGGACCACACTACCGTTCTTCCTGCCCACAGCTAGTGGGAGGTAAATTCTGCACTCGATGTAGAAGGAATGGACATCTAGAGAGTGAATGCAATATGGGCGGACGCGCAGTTATGAGGCCGCCGAACGCTGGAAGGAACCAGCAAGGGAGAGGTGGTCGAGCCCAAGCTGTTGGGCGTGTGTATGCCATTACTGGAGCGGAAGCAGCGAGTTCAGGTACGCTCATCACCAGTACCTGCTTGATTTATGGAAAGCAATGTTGTGTGTTGTTTGATTCGGGGGCGACACACTCCTTCATCTCGAAGGCGTGCGTTGATGAGTTGGGAATAGCTGAGAGCGAGATGCAGTTTGATCTGGTGGTGTCGACCCCAGCAGCTGGTGAGATCAGGACATCTACTGTGTGTGTTAGATGTCCTATTGAGGTAGAAGGGCATAGATACAAGGTGAACCTCATATGTTTGCCTCTAAAAGACTTAGAGGTAATTTTGGGAATGGATTGGCTGAATACCAATCGCATTCTCATAGATTGTGGAGCGAAGAAATTAATCTTTCCTGGTGAAGTAGAGGAAATTCTTTCAGTGACGTTCGGTCAGCTGAAAGAAGATATTATGGAAGGCGCCAGCTGTTTCCTCATCATGACGCACGAAGACAGTGGAGTTGTGAATGCGAATGGGGAACGATCGTCCAAGGTAGTGGACGAATTCCCTGAAGTTTTTCCGGAAGATATCACTGGGCTGCCTCCGGTTCGTGAAATTGAATTCACTATTGATTTGGTGACGACAGCCGCGCCCATCTCTGTTCAACCGTATCGTATGGCGCCTGCAGAGTTGGCTGAACTTAAAAAGCAGATTGAGGAGCTAATGGATAAACAATTCATCCGACCGAGCGTATCACCCTGGGGAGCGCCCGTGCTTTTAGTGAAGAAGAAGGATGGCAGCTCCAGACTTTGCATTGACTACAGGCAATTAAACAAGTTGACCATCAAGAATAAGTACCCATTGCCAAGGATAGATGATTTGTTGGATCAACTGAAGGGGGCGACTGTATTCTCGAAGATTGACTTGCGGTCGGGATATCACCAGATCAGAGTTAAAGAAGAAGACATCCAGAAAACTGCTTTCAGATCTCGTTACGGACACTACGAGTATGTAGTGATGCCGTTCGGTGTGACGAACGCTCCAGCAGTCTTCATGGACTACATGAATAGGATCTTCCGGCCGTACTTGGACAAATTTGTGGTGGTGTTCATTGACGATATACTCATCTACTCCAAGAGCTGTGAAGAGCACGAAGAGCATTTGAGATTAATACTTGGAGTGTTGAGGGAGAAAGAGCTGTACGCTAAGTTGTCCAAATGTGAATTTTGGATGAAGGAAGTGCAATTCTTGGGTCACGTCGTATCTGCTGGTGGAATTTCAGTCGACCCAGCCAAAATACGAGCGGTCTTGGAATGGGAAAGTCCACGTTCAGTATCAGAAGTTAGAAGCTTTGTGGGACTGGCGGGCTACTACAGACGTTTCATAGAAGGATTTTCTAAGATAGTAGCCCCGCTAACACAGCTCACGCGCAAGGATCACCCGTTCGCTTGGACCGATAGCTGTGATGAGAGTTTCCAGGAGCTTAAGCGGAGGTTGACGAGCGCTCCGGTTTTAGCGATTCCAGACACTGCCAAACCATTCGAAGTCTACTGCGATGCCTCTCATCAAGGTTTGGGTTGTGTACTGATGCAAGAAAGACGAGCAGTGGCGTACGCCTCTCGACAACTAAAAATTCACGAGAGGAACTATCCGACACACGACCTAGAGCTGGCAGCGGTCGTGGTTGCTTTGAAAATTTGGAGACATCATCTGTACGGAGCGACCTTTCAGGTTTTCAGTGATCACAAGAGTCTGAAGTACCTCTTCGATCAAAAGGAGTTAAACATGAGGCAAAGGAGGTGGCTGGAGTTTCTAAAAGATTATGAGTTTGAGTTGCTCTACCATCCGGGAAAGGCTAACGTAGTAGCGGATGCACTAAGCAGGAAGTCGGTTCATGTTTCAGCTATGTTGGTAAAGAACTCAATCTAGTGGAAAGCTTTAGGGACCTAAGGTTGCAGTTCGAGTGGGACCGAACAGTATTAAATGCTGCACCTTAAGGATATCAAGTGATGTGTTCGACCGAATTTGGATGAAACAACGTGAGGATGAGGAGCTGGTGAAGATATTTAATGCCCTCGGTACGGAGCAAGCTAAGGAATTCAATGCTGGAACGGACGGTTTCTTACGTTATAAAGGCCGGACGTGCATTCCAAATGATGGAGATCTGAAGAGAATTATTCTGGAGGAAGGTCATCACAGCCGTCTTAGCATGCATCCTGGCATGACCAAGATGTATCAAGACCTCCGGAAATCATTTTGGTGGCCTGGAATGAAGAGTGATGTCGCTCGTTTTGTGGCATCATGTTTAACTTGCCAGCGTGCAAAGGTTGAACACCAACGACCAGGCGGCTTACTTCAGCAGTTGGAGATTCCCGAATGGAAATGGGATAGCATATCCATGGACTTCGTGACTCACCTACCACGTACGATCAGAAATCATGACTCAATTTGGGTGATCGTGGATCGACTGACGAAGAGCGCCCATTTCCTGGCAGTAAATTTGAAGATGTCGATGACCAATCTGGCCAAGCTCTACATTCAGGAAATTGTTCGTCTGCATGGAGTGCCGTCGAGCATAATTTCTGACCGAGACACGCGGTTCACATCTCGGTTTTGGCAATCCTTGCAAGGAGAGTTGGGAAGCAAGTTGCAAATGAGTTCAGCCTATCACCCTCAGACGGACGGACAGTCTGAACGGACCATCCAAACGCTGGAAGACTTACTGAGGACGTGTGTCCTAGACCATTTAGGCGCCTGGGATGAGGTCTTGCCGCTAGTGGAGTTCACGTACAACAACAGTTTCCAGGCGAGTATTGGAATGGCACCTTTTGAAGCACTTTATGGGAGGAAGTGTCGAACGCCACTTTGCTGGTTCCAGGAAGGGGAGAACGTGTTAACTGGACCCGAACTGATCCAGCAGACGACAGAAAAAGTGAAGTTAATCCAGGAGAGGTTGAAAACGTCGAGGAGCAGGCAGAAGTCCTATGCCGACAAGAGAAGAAGACCGTTAGAGTTCCAAGCTGACGATCACGTATTCCTTAGACTGAATCCAACCACGGGAGTCGGCAGAGCTATGCGACCAAAGAAATTATCCCCGAAGTTCGTCGGGCCTTATCAAATACTAAGGAAGATTGGCCCAGTAGCGTACGAGCTAGCATTACCTCCTCAACTCTCAAATCTTCATCCTGTCTTCCACGTTTCCCAACTCCGGAAGTACATAGCCAATCCTTCTCATGTTTTGGAGTTGGAAGACGTCCAATTGCGCCCAGATCGAACGTTGGAGTTGCAGCCTGTGCGAATTGAAGAAAGCATACTAGATATTACAAGAAGAAAGCTGTTCGAATGGTGAAAGTGTTATGGGACGCAAGAACTGGTGACTCAACATGGGAAGTGGAGAGCGCCATGAAGGACTTGTACCCACATTTGTTTACGGGTAAGTTTTTAATTTTCGAGGACGAAAATTTTTGTAGTTAGGGAGAATGTAAGACCCTTGATATTTAACGAAGATAATATCTGACACCCTCACCATTAATACACGCCACGTCATTCTCAGCCATTAAAAACCCACTACCTAATCTGATCCTCTCCCTCTCTGTCGCACCCGGAAAAGCTGCGCCCATCATTCTCTGAAACATTAAAAGCGTACCAAACACTGCAATGCACACACGCAACCTGTCGCAGGAGAAGCTTCCCATTTCAGAGTTCGGTGTGCAGGTGTCACCTTGGGAGACGTTCGTCGACCGAACGTGATTTAACACAACTAGAATTCTTGAGAACTCTCTCTCACCTGCACCATTCATCTTCTTCCTCAGAACCCAACCTTTCGTTTTCTCCACCTTCTCTCTAGAAACCTTCACCTTCTCTCTACTGTAACTCATCACCTTCTTCTCCGATCACGTTTCAGGACCGTAGGAACGTTCCTGGTGTCGAGAGCTTCGTTTTGAACCGATCACCTCAACGTTCTGTAACCGGTAAGTCACTCGACTCTGGACGATGATTTGAACGTTTGTTCTGTAGTACATGCAAACTAAGATTCAGTTGCATGCATGGGTTATAGGTCTGAGTTGTTTCTGATTTCTGGTGTTTTAGATTAAGTGAAAATTGTTGAGCGAAACCTGAGGGTAGAACGCTGTTAGAGGTCGAACAAAACCTTGCTTTTCGGGAGTACACTGCTATCCAGGTAAGGGAAGCTTATTAAATTTGATTCGTATGTTTGTCGTGTACTGTATGAATATGATGTGTGTCGCATGAAGTATGAACTGTGTTATTTGATTGTTGGTATATGATCATAAGTATGAAGTGTATATTGGTTGATTATGCATGGTCGAATGTGGTTGTATTGCCTGAACATGGTGTATGTTGGTTGAAATGTATGATATGAGCGATACGTGTGATTGTGAATATACATGCTTAGAAGTAGTGGACGTAAGTGAAACTTTAATATCAAATTCCCTATGAAAACATGTGTTCGACATTAAACGGTTCTCGACCGTTTGGTGTTCCAGTGAAGTTCTTTGAATTGGAATACTTCCGTTTGGGAAGGATTCTGGTCGAGCATGAGTTATGTAGGTTTTTATCTTAGAGCTCATAATGGGCAGTGTCGATCTTACGCATAGAACTCGTATTGGGTAGTGCTCGGTCTTACACTGAACGCTTTTACTCCCTTCTTGAAAAACCCTTGATAATACAGATCATCCATCTGTATCGACGACAGTGTCGAGTACCCTTCGTAATGCAGATCATTCATCTGTGTCGACCGACAGTGTCGAGCACCCTTCGTAATACAGATCATTCATCTGTGTCGACCGACAATGTCGAGCATCCTCGTAATACAGATCATTCAGCTATGTCGACCGATAGTGTCGAGCACCCTTGATAATACAGATCATCCATCTGTATCGACGACAGTGTCGAGTACCCTTCGTAATGCAGATCATTCATCTGTGTCGACCGACAGTGTCGAGCACCCTTCGTAATACAGATCATTCATCTGTGTCGACCGACAATGTCGAGCATCCTCGTAATACAGATCATTCAGCTATGTCGAACGATAGTGTCGAGCACCCTTGATAATACAGATCATCCATCTGTATCGACGACAGTGTCGAGTACCCTTCGTAATGCAGATCATTCATCTGTGTCGACCGACAGTGTCGAGCACCCTTCGTAATACAGATCATTCATCTGTGTCGACCGACAATGTCGAGCACCCGTGTTAATACAGGTCGTCCATCTATCTGGTAGTCGGTCCTATCCTGTTTTGGAACGGGGTAAATTCTTCGGTCTCTTCCCCACGGTTGTCCTCGTTATAAAGAGGGCTGAAAGTTCAATATTTACGTACTTGGACTGAAAGATAAAAATGAAAATAAAAGTGAAAGATTATGGATGATGAACATTTTATGAGATGAATAAACGGTTGTGGATTTTAGACGAGCGTTCCAGGGAGGAACGACTCATGGTTGAATATGGAATTTTGTAAAGTATGACTGTGGGCATGCTAATGCTGGCTTGGTCCATCCTGATATTCCGTGACACTCGTCTTCACGTAGAGGAGAGTGGTTCATGTGTGGAATGGCAGGAGGTCCTTAGTCCATAAGTTAACATGGGCGACGTAAGAAACGGACTAACCTCGAGTGGCAGCTGTCGAGTGTAATACAGTTACTACACCACTCGGGTGCAAGGACGCCTGTAGCTACACAGATTCATACAGTCCGGACGGTCAGTCTAGTATCAGGAATTGATTTGAGTTAAGGGATTGATTTAATTATATATTGTGAAATTTTGAGATGTTGATATACTATGAAACGAATGATTTTACTTGAATTAAATTCAATAAGCTTACCCTGTGTTCTCTTCTTTGTGTTGTCGATTGTCTTTGTACGTCCGTCTTGTCCTTGCGATGATCATCCATGTGGATGGGAGCAGATGAAAGTGAGCTGCTGGAAGAGGCGCTAGCGGAAGAAGTTTCAGAAGATGTTAATCCTGTCGAAGTAGGGATTAAGGTCGAGCCTAGAGTGCTCGACATGTAGTAACTGTTAATATTTTGTTAGTCTTAGAAATTGGATACCGTCGGCTGCATTACATTCTGTATTTTAAGCCGATCGACGTTTTGGGCCTTGTATCCTTTCTGTAAAGACTGCACTGTTTTAATGATTAATGTAATTAATTCTGATTATGGTTATCACTATATTCTGGGATGTTACATAGCGCATCCGGTTAATTGTGCCATAAGCACTGGTTAAGAAACACTAAATACATATTGAAACAGACGAAAAAAAATAGTAAATTAAAACATTATTAAATACGTATCAAACTTATTACTAATAATTATTTTATTATATCCGAATGACTGCCTTACCCATTATACTACATTAATCGTTATTTATTTTTCTTTATAATAATGTGGCCCCACCTAATTAATATATTGAATTTGTAAGTTATAAGCTTTTAATAGCCACACACTCCATACAATGCAAAGAAATCAATAATTCTTCAACTCATACTTAATATAACACCATGACAAATAGTTTAAACAAAAATCCAAAAGTGATAACAATATAAGTTTCTTTGGAAACACTGATTAATAAATTAGTTGATAAACTTGTAATTTAGTGGATAGTTATTTGATAAATATTTGGTATAGGGTTAAATATGTTTTAGTCCCTAAACTATTGGTCGTTTCTGGTTTTCGTCCCTCTTTCAAAATAAGGTACAATTTGGTGCTCATTTTTTCGAAACATTGATTTTAGTCCTCGAAAACTAACACCACCGTTAAAAATGTGCTGAGGTGGCTAACGATAGACTGACACACTGTTGTTTTTCAAGTATTTCTCACCATTTCTTCCTCTCTCTTTGAAGCCAGCGCTCGGCGCTTCTCTCCTTTGACCCTCACCGCACCAATCTCTTTCGTACAAATCAATAAAATTTTGAATCAATGAGAAGAGAAAAAAATTATTCTCAGTAAGGATGAACATTCCTGCTCAATTCGTGGGAATTGAGCAAATTTAGATATTTGGATATTTGGAGTAGCAGTATTGTAGTGTGCAAGTGGATGAGCAGAGAATAAACTTTCCAGTTGAGTTGTATGGAAGGAACATGAATGAAAAAAGCTTTGCTAAGATATTGGTCTTGGGAGGGTGCCCATAATGTGCTGTGTTGTGCTGCAGATGTTTTGTCTGTTTCCTTTCATCATTTCGCACTTTTTCTTCGTTCTTATCTTTGCTCCAAATCTACCAATTCATTAGTCAAATGTTTCTCATGCGCAGACGACGCTGTCGTTTTCCCCTTCTTCACCACCACGTTTCTCGCCTTCTCCGCTGGCTTCGCCGCCGGCGCGTGGTTCAAGAACACGAACGTGTCCTTCCCGTCGCTGTTGCTTCGCAGTTTCACGTCGCGGAATCTTCACAGCTTTGAGAATCTCGTGGAGTTGCTCTTCACTGCAGACTTTGGATTCCATTCGCAGTACAATCCCTCCGGAGGCGGAGCCGCCGTAAGTTTGTCTGTCGCCGAAGGCAACGACAATAGCGACTCTTCCGGATGTTCGACGAATAGAGTTAGCGGAGGGTGGACGCCACCATCATAATCATCAGAGAAGAGAAGATCTTGGTTGAAAATAGGAAACAGCGGACGAATCTGGCCGTTGTCGAAGGCGTCGTCAGCGGAGATCGGCGATCCGTCGGATATATATGTAGTGAGTACGAGAGATTGAATGGGTGAATGAAGTAAAAGGAGAATGATATATATGTAGTGAGTACGAAAGAGATTGGTGCGGTGAGGGTCAAAGGACAGAAGCGCCGAGCGTTGGCTTCAAAGAGAGAGAGGGAGAAATGGTGAGAAACACTTAGAAAAAAAAAAGAGTTTGTCAGTCTACCGTTAGGCACGTCAGCACATTTTTAACGGTGTTAGTTTTCGAGGACTAAAATCAAAGTTTCGAAAAGAATGAGGACTAAATTGTACCTTATTTTGAAAGAGGGACGAAAACCAGAAACGACCAATAATTTAGGGACTAAAAACATATTTAAACCCATTATATAATTATATAAATTTGTAGGTAAAATTATATTATTATGTTATCATAATTTACATTCTTCCTTAAATAATTAATTTTTTTAACAGTCTTATTTATTATTTAAATTTGTATTCATATTATTTATTTGAATGATCAATTTTATTTAAATAAATTGGTATTGATTAGTATTAATTCAATTTATTTTTTATTTATTCCATTTTTTTTGCTTTTCAATTTAAACAACTATTATATTAATCTTTTTTTTATAATTTTCATTGTATATACTTTCCATATAGCATCATGTAATTAAACACTTCAATTTACAATACCTTTTCTTTAATTTGAACTACATACGAAAATTAAAAAAATCTAACAAATGCTAAAAATGTTGTAATACCTAATGTAAGACCCTTGATATTTAACGAAGATAATATCTGACACCCTCACCATTAATACACGCCACGTCATTCTCAGCCATTAAAAACCCCACTACCTAATCTGATCCTCTCCCTCTCTGTCGCACCCGGAAAAGCTGCGCCCATCATTCTCTGAAACATTAAAAGCGTACCAAACACTGCAATGCACACACGCAACCTGTCGCAGGAGAAGCTTCCCATTTCAGAGTTCGGTGTGCAGGTGTCACCTTGGGAGACGTTCGTCGACCGAACGTGATTTAACACAACTAGAATTCTTGAGAACTCTCTCTCACCTGCACCATTCATCTTCTCCCTCAAAACCCAACCTTTCGTTTTCTCCACCTTCTCTCTAGAAACCTTCACCTTCTCTCTACTGTAACTCATCACCTTCTTCTCCGATCACGTTTCAGGACCGTAGGAACGTTCCTGGTGTCGAGAGCTTCGTTTTGAACCGATCACCTCAACGTTCTGTAACCGGTAAGTCACTCGACTCTGGACGATGATTTGAACGTTTGTTCTGTAGTACATGCAAACTAAGATTCAGTTGCATGCATGGGTTATAGGTCTGAGTTGTTTCTGATTTCTGGTGTTTTAGATTAAGTGAAAATTGTTGAGCGAAACCTGAGGGTAGAACGCTGTTAGAGGTCGAACAAAACCTTGCTTTTCGGGAGTACACTGCTATCCAGGTAAGGGAAGCTTATTAAATTTGATTCGTATGTTTGTCGTGTACTGTATGAATATGATGTGTGTCGCATGAAGTATGAACTGTGTTATTTGATTGTGGGTATATGCTCATAAGTATGAAGTGTATATTGGTTGATTATGCATGGTCGAATGTGGTTGTATTGCCTGAACATGGTGTATGTTGGTTGAAATGTATGATATGAGCGATACGTGTGATTGTGAATATACATGCTTAGAAGTAGTGGACGTAAGTGAAACTTTAATATCAAATTCCCTATGAAAACATGTGTTCGACATTAAACGGTTCTCGACCGTTTGGTGTTCCAGTGAAGTTCTTTGAATTGGAATACTTCCGTTTGGGAAGGATTCTGGTCGAGCATGAGTTATGTAGGTTTTTTTTCTTAGAGCTCATAATGGGCAGTGTCGATCTTACGCATAGAACTCGTATTGGATAGTGCTCGGTCTTACACTGAACGCTTTTACTCCCTTCTTGAAAAATCCTTGATAATACAGATCATCCATCTGTATCGACGACAGTGTCGAGTACCCTTCGTAATACAGATCATTCATCTGTGTCGACCGACAATGTCGAGCATCCTCGTAATACAGATCATTCAGCTATGTCGACCGATAGTGTCGAGCACCCTTGATAATACAGATCATCCATCTGTATCGACGACAGTGTCGAGTACCCTTCGTAATGCAGATCATTCATCTGTGTCGACCGACAGTGTCGAGCACCCTTCGTGATACAGATCATTCATCTGTGTCGACCGATAGTGTCGAGCACCCTTGATAATACAGATCATCCACCTGTATCGACGACAGTGTCGAGTACCCTTCGTAATGCAGATCATTCATCTGTGTCGACCGACAGTGTCGAGCACCCTTCGTAATACAGATCATTCATCTGTGTCGACCGACAATGTCGAGCACCCGTGTTAATACAGGTCGTCCATCTATCTGGTAGTCGGTCCTATCCTGTTTTTGAACGGGGTAAATTCTTCGGTCTCTTCCCCACGGTTGTCCTCGTTATAAAGAGGGCTGAAAGTTCAATATTTACGTACTTGGACTGAAAGATAAAAATGAAAATAAAAGTGAAAGATTATGGATGATGAACATTTTATGAGATGAATAAACGGTTGTGGATTTTAGACGAGCGTTCCAGGGAGGAACGACTCATGGTTGAATATGGAATTTTGTAAAGTATGACTGTGGGCATGCTAATGCTGGCTTGGTCCATCCTGATATTCCGTGACACTCGTCTTCACGTAGAGGAGAGTGGTTCATGTGTGGGAATGGCAGGAGGTCCTTAGTCCATAAGTTAACATGGGCGACGTAAGAAACGGACTAACCTCGAGTGGCAGCTGTCGAGTGTAATACAGTTACTACACCACTCGGGTGCAAGGACGCCTGTAGCTACACAGATTCATACAGTCCGGACGGTCAGTCTAGTATCAGGAATTGATTTGAGTTAAGGGATTGATTTAATTATATATTGTGAAATTTTGAGATGTTGATATACTATGAAACGAATGATTTTACTTGAATTAAATTCAATAAGCTTACCCTGTGTTCTCTTCTTTGTGTTGTCGATTGTCTTTGTACGTCCGTCTTGTCCTTGCGATGATCATCCATGTGGATGGGAGCAGATGGAAGTGAGCTGCTGGAAGAGGCGCTAGCGGAAGAAGTTTCAGAAGATGTTAATCCTGTCGAAGTAGGGATTAAGGTCGAGCCTAGAGTGCTCGACATGTAGTAACTGTTAATATTTTTGTTAGTCTTAGAAATTGGATACCGTCGGCTGCATTACATTCTGTATTTTAAGCCGTTCGACGTTTTGGGCCTTGTATCCTTTCTGTAAAGACTGCACTGTTTTAATGATTAATGTAATTAATTCTGATTATGGTTATCACTATATTTTGGGATGTTCCATTAGTGGTATCAGAGCAGTTTTGTTCTTTTAAAGGACATTGTAGGGTTATGAGTGCACTGTGTTTTGCTGTGTGCTTTTATATGTTTAATGAGTTATTATTATTTTAACTCTTGGACAGAACTAACGCTCGTTTTTCTCTGTATCCAGAGAACAAATGGCGCCTAGACTTCCTCCTCCCCCACCACCTAATGGATCGGATACGATCGACAGTGCCAGATTGTTGGAAACCGTGATCGAACGGTTGCAACAACAAAATGCTACACTAATGGAACAGAACGCAGCTGCTTTAAGAAGTCTTGAGGCCGCACGCGAGAACTCCGAAGCTACTCAGCGACAATTAATGGAACTCATTGCCGCCACCAGAGGCACGCGGGAGCGTCCTCTTCCAACGCTGCCCAACCTGCTGCTGAGTGGAGCTTGGAGAGTTTTCTCCAACATCATCCGGCTAAATTCAGTGGGAAGTGCCTCCCTGACGAGGCAGATCAGTGGCTGAGGGATATAGAGAGGATTTTTAACGCCAAGAGATGTCCAGATGAGAACAGGTTGGCGTACACGGAGTATTTATTGACTGGAGAAGCGAGCCACTGGTGGGCAAGCGCGAGAGCCATTCTGATGGACACTCAACAACCAATCACTTGGGAAGTGTTTAGAAGTAAATTTATGAAGAATACTTCCCTGACAGCGTTCGGTTTGCAAAAGAGGTGGAATTTCTACAGCTGGTCCAAGGGGGTATGTCAGTTTCAGAATATACAAATAAGTTCAAGCACTTGGTGAGGTTCAATACTATGGCGACAAGTGAGGAGTGGCAGTGCCGAAAGTTTGAAAACGGGCTAAGAAGTGATCTTAAGGTGTTGATATCCAGTTTGTGCATTCGGTCGTTCCCAGCCATGGTTGAGAGAGCCAAGGTGTTAGAGAAAAATATGGCTGAGGTGGAACGACATAAGAAACAACAAGCGTCAAGGGTGCCAGTTCTGTCGAGGCCCAATCTGAACCGGAACAGGACTCCGTACGCTCGCCCTAATCAACCATCTCATGCAGGCGGGTCCCAAGCAATCGTTCCTGTCGGACAGTCTGGACAAGTGAACGTTACTTGTTTCCAGTGTGGAGGACCACACTACCGTTCTTCCTGCCCACAGCTAGTGGGAGGTAAATTCTGCACTCGATGTAGAAGGAATGGACATCTAGAGAGTGAATGCAATATGGGCGGACGCGCAGTTATGAGGCCGCCGAACGCTGGAAGGAACCAGCAAGGGAGAGGTGGTCGAGCCCAAGCTGTTGGGCGTGTGTATGCCATTACTGGAGCGGAAGCAGCGAGTTCAGGTACGCTCATCACCAGTACCTGCTTGATTTATGGAAAGCAATGTTGTGTGTTGTTTGATTCGGGGCGACACACTCCTTCATCTCGAAGGCGTGCGTTGATGAGTTGGGAATAGCTGAGAGCGAGATGCAGTTTGATCTGGTGGTGTCGACCCCAGCAGCTGGTGAGATCAGGACATCTACTGTGTGTGTTAGATGTCCTATTGAGGTAGAAGGGCATAGATACAAGGTGAACCTCATATGTTTGCCTCTAAAAGACTTAGAGGTAATTTTGGGAATGGATTGGCTGAATACCAATCGCATTCTCATAGATTGTGGAGCGAAGAAATTAATCTTTCCTGGTGAAGTAGAGGAAATTCTTTCAGTGACGTTCGGTCAGCTGAAAGAAGATATTATGGAAGGCGCCAGCTGTTTCCTCATCATGACGCACGAAGACAGTGGAGTTGTGAATGCGAATGGGGAACGATCGTCCAAGGTAGTGGACGAATTCCCTGAAGTTTTTCCGGAAGATATCACTGGGCTGCCTCCGGTTCGTGAAATTGAATTCACTATTGATTTGGTGACGACAGCCGCGCCCATCTCTGTTCAACCGTATCGTATGGCGCCTGCAGAGTTGGCTGAACTTAAAAAGCAGATTGAGGAGCTAATGGATAAACAATTCATCCGACCGAGCGTATCACCCTGGGGAGCGCCCGTGCTTTTAGTGAAGAAGAAGGATGGCAGCTCCAGACTTTGCATTGACTACAGGCAATTAAACAAGTTGACCATCAAGAATAAGTACCCATTGCCAAGGATAGATGATTTGTTGGATCAACTGAAGGGGGCGACTGTATTCTCGAAGATTGACTTGCGGTCGGGATATCACCAGATCAGAGTTAAAGAAGAAGACATCCAGAAAACTGCTTTCAGATCTCGTTACGGACACTACGAGTATGTAGTGATGCCGTTCGGTGTGACGAACGCTCCAGCAGTCTTCATGGACTACATGAATAGGATCTTCCGGCCGTACTTGGACAAATTTGTGGTGGTGTTCATTGACGATATACTCATCTACTCCAAGAGCTGTGAAGAGCACGAAGAGCATTTGAGATTAATACTTGGAGTGTTGAGGGAGAAAGAGCTGTACGCTAAGTTGTCCAAATGTGAATTTTGGATGAAGGAAGTGCAATTCTTGGGTCACGTCGTATCTGCTGGTGGAATTTCAGTCGACCCAGCCAAAATACGAGCGGTCTTGGAATGGGAAAGTCCACGTTCAGTATCAGAAGTTAGAAGCTTTGTGGGACTGGCGGGCTACTACAGACGTTTCATAGAAGGATTTTCTAAGATAGTAGCCCCGCTAACACAGCTCACGCGCAAGGATCACCCGTTCGCTTGGACGATAGGTGTGATGAGAGTTTCCAGGAGCTTAAGCGGAGGTTGACGAGCGCTCCGGTTTTAGCGATTCCAGACACTGCCAAACCATTCGAAGTCTACTGCGATGCCTCTCATCAAGGTTTGGGTTGTGTACTGATGCAAGAAAGACGAGCAGTGGCGTACGCCTCTCGACAACTAAAAATTTCACGAGAGGAACTATCCGACACACGACCTAGAGCTGGCAGCGGTCGTGTTTGCTTTGAAAATTTGGAGACATCATCTGTACGGAGCGACCTTTCAGGTTTTCAGTGATCACAAGAGTCTGAAGTACCTCTTCGATCAAAAGGAGTTAAACATGAGGCAAAGGAGGTGGCTGGAGTTTCTAAAAGATTATGAGTTTGAGTTGCTCTACCATCCGGGAAAGGCTAACGTAGTAGCGGATGCACTAAGCAGGAAGTCGGTTCATGTTTCAGCTATGTTGGTGAAAGAACTCAATCTAGTGGAAAGCTTTAGGGACCTAAGGTTGCAGTTCGAGTTGGGACCGAACAGTATTAAATGCTGCACCTTAAGGATATCAAGTGATGTGTTCGACCGAATTTGGATGAAACAACGTGAGGATGAGGAGCTGGTGAAGATATTTAATGCCCTCGGTACGGAGCATGCTAAGGAATTCAATGCTGGAACGGACGGTTTCTTACGTTATAAAGGCCGGACGTGCATTCCAAATGATGGAGATCTGAAGAGAATTATTCTGGAGGAAGGTCATCACAGCCGTCTTAGCATGCATCCTGGCATGACCAAGATGTATCAAGACCTCCGGAAATCATTTTGGTGGCCTGGAATGAAGAGAGATGTCGCTCGTTTTGTGGCATCATGTTTAACTTGCCAGCGTGCAAAGGTTGAACACCAACGACCGGGCGGCTTACTTCAACAGTTAGAGATTCCCGAATGGAAGTGGGATAGCATATCCATGGACTTCGTGACTCATCTACCACGCACGGTCAGGAATCATGATTCAGTCTGGGTGGTCGTGGATCGACTGACGAAGAGCGCCCATTTCCTGGCAGTAAATTTGAAGATGTCGATGACCAATCTGGCCAAGCTCTACATTCAGGAAATTGTTCGTCTGCATGGAGTGCCGTCGAGCATAATTTCTGACCGAGACACGCGGTTCACATCTCGGTTTTGGCAATCCTTGCAAGGAGAGTTGGGAAGCAAGTTGCAAATGAGTTCAGCCTATCACCCTCAGACGGACGGACAGTCTGAACGGACCATCCAAACGCTGGAAGACTTACTGAGGACGTGTGTCCTAGACCATTTAGGCGCCTGGGATGAGGTCTTGCCGCTAGTGGAGTTCACGTACAACAACAGTTTCCAGGCGAGTATTGGAATGGCACCTTTTGAAGCACTTTATGGGAGGAAGTGTCGAACGCCACTTTGCTGGTTCCAGGAAGGGGAGAACGTGTTAACTGGACCCGAACTGATCCAGCAGACGACAGAAAAAGTGAAGTTAATCCAGGAGAGGTTGAAAACGTCGAGGAGCAGGCAGAAGTCCTATGCCGACAAGAGAGAAGACCGTTAGAGTTCCAAGCTGACGATCACGTATTCCTTAGACTGAATCCAACCACGGGAGTCGGCAGAGCTATGCGACCAAAGAAATTATCCCCGAAGTTCGTCGGGCCTTATCAAATACTAAGGAAGATTGGCCCAGTAGCGTACGAGCTAGCATTACCTCCTCAACTCTCAAATCTTCATCCTGTCTTCCACGTTTCCCAACTCCGGAAGTACATAGCCAATCCTTCTCATGTTTTGGAGTTGGAAGACGTCCAATTGCGCCCAGATCGAACGTTGGAGTTGCAGCCTGTGCGAATTGAAGAAAGCAATACTAGATATTACAAGAAGAAAGCTGTTCGAATGGTGAAAGTGTTATGGGACGCAAGAACTGGTGACTCAACATGGGAAGTGGAGAGCGCCATAAAGGACTTGTACCCACATTTGTTTACGGGTAAGTTTTTAATTTTCGAGGACGAAAATTTTTGTAGTTAGGGAGAATGTAAGACCCTTGATATTTAACGAAGATAATATCTGACACCCTCACCATTAATACATGCCACGTCATTCTCAGCCATTAAAAAACCCCACTACCTAATCTGATCCTCTCCCTCTCTGTCGCACCCGGAAAAGCTGCGCCCATCATTCTCTGAAACATTAAAAGCGTACCAAACACTGCAATGCACACACGCAACCTGTCGCAGGAGAAGCTTCCCATTTCAGAGTTCGGTGTGCAGGTGTCACCTTGGGAGACGTTCGTCGACCGAACGTGATTTAACACAACTAGAATTCTTGAGAACTCTCTCTCACCTGCACCATTCATCTTCTCCCTCAGAACCCAACCTTTCGTTTTCTCCACCTTCTCTCTAGAAACCTTCACCTTCTCTCTACTGTAACTCATCACCTTCTTCTCCGATCACGTTTCAGGACCGTAGGAACGTTCCTGGTGTCGAGAGCTTCGTTTTGAACCGATCACCTCAACGTTCTGTAACCGGTAAGTCACTCGACTCTGGACGATGATTTGAACGTTTGTTCTGTAGTACATGCAAACTAAGATTCAGTTGCATGCATGGGTTATAGGTCTGAGTTGTTTCTGATTTCTGGTGTTTTAGATTAAGTGAAAATTGTTGAGCGAAACCTGAGGGTAGAACGCTGTTAGAGGTCGAACAAAACCTTGCTTTTCGGGAGTACACTGCTATCCAGGTAAGGGAAGCTTATTAAATTTGATTCGTATGTTTGTCGTGTACTGTATGAATATGATGTGTGTCGCATGAAGTATGAACTGTGTTATTTGATTGTGGGTATATGCTCATAAGTATGAAGTGTATATTGCTTGATTATGCATGGTCGAATGTGGTTGTATTGCCTGAACATGGTGTATGTTGGTTGAAATGTATGATATGAGCGATACGTGTGATTGTGAATATACATGCTTAGAAGTAGTGGACGTAAGTGAAACTTTAATATCAAATTCCCTATGAAAACATGTGTTCGACATTAAACGGTTCTCGACCGTTTGGTGTTCCAGTGAAGTTCTTTGAATTGGAATACTTTCGTTTGGGAAGGATTCTGGTCGAGCATGAGTTATGTAGGTTTTTTTTCTTAGAGCTCATAATGGGCAGTCTTGATCTTACGCATAGAACTCGTATTGGATAGTGCTCGGT